>JAGTJP010000116.1:0-74966 GCA_020744175.1 Auriculariales sp. MPI-PUGE-AT-0066
GGATGACACGCTCGAGCTTCCTCGTTTGCAGGTTGTTCTTGCGCACGAATGACTCATTGATGAATTCGCCCGTCGCTCCACAGTCGATAAGAGCGGGGCTCGCCACGGATCCACGATCATCCAAGCCTTCTAGCAGCAAGGGGATCGTGATCTCACGTGCGATGTTGGCTGACCTGATGTAATAGCGATAGTCGGGTCAGCGGCTAAGGCTTCTGAAAGAGAGACACGAAATTGGTTCCCTCGAAGATGATGATGCAAGTGCTATATTGTCGTGATCTATACATTCTTCGATTTCAAGGGAACTGAACCGGTTGGCACCGCGAGCCGTGTCTTTACTCGCGGGCCTCTTCAAAAACCTGAGAGGGCGGCCGTGTGCTGCCGGACACTTCTCCTCGTCCGCTGCGAGGAGCAACCGCGACGGCTGTGGCAATCCGCTCTTCGATGGAGCGAACTGACAGGCGGGGCATCACCCCGGTAGTGCCGATGGTTGCACACGCGAAGCACTTGACGGTCGCGCGGTCTGCGCGACCGCGTCCTCTAGTCGCGTCGACGTCCATAGGACGAACGTCGGGCTCCCTAGCAGGCGCGCGCGGGGTATGGATAGTGACAGCTGCTGGGAGCGTCACCGCCTTTGCCGGGGTAGGAGTCGGCTTGTCGCTGCAGTGCGCGACGAACGAGTGAATCTGCATCTCGCGCCACTGCATTTCTTGATCGCGCGCAGCCTGCTGCAGGTCCTCCAGCGTAGTCGGGACAGGAGTCTTGCGATACACCGCGTTGAGAGCTGCGGTGCTGAGGCCTTGCTTGAAGCGGAAGGCAAGATCGACTGGGCCAAAGCCCGCCTTGTCGCTGTACGACTCAAATTCCGTGATATACTCCTCAATGGAGCACGAGCCCTGAGCCACAGAGCGAGCGCGGCTTGCGCGCGCGCCCGTTCGTCTGGGTTGGTGAAGCGGCGATCGAAATCCGCTTCAAAGGCCTGGAAGTCCGCATAAGGGGCGCGTCCTTCCATGAGGGCCTCTGTGATGTTGCTGGCCCAGGTGGCCGCGGTACCCTTCTTCATGTACGAGAGCATAAAGCGCTGCTTGGCCGCATCGTCGGGGAACTCGCGCGTGTTGCCCTCGAAGTAGAGCCAACACTCTTGTTTGAACTTGCGACCTTTGTCGCGCGTGCCGTCGAACTCGGATGGCACGGAGACCTTGGTGCACGTGAGTGGTGCGGCGTTCTGCGCAGCTGCAGCAGGAGTAGTAGCTATGTTGTTGACAGCCGCTTGAGCGAGTCTGGCTGCGATCGCGCACTCCATGCGCAATTCGCTTTGAAGGTCGGCGATTTGTTCCTCCAGGGTGCGTTGAGGAGGCGTGTGCATGCCCTCGAGGCCTGCGTCGTCTTGGGGTGCACTAAAAGTGCCTGGGAGTCCGCGTCGTTCGGGCATTGCTGTACGCGAAGATAAAGTATGTCTCTACTGAGACGATACAACTTGCGATGGCGATGAAAGGAGATCCGATTGACGCAGGACAGTGGTGGTTGTTGGGGAGTCTTGTTCTACTGTCAGGGCGACGCTAGGAGCGCGGCGATAAGAGTAGATCTGACTAGATCGTACTCGAGGCAATAGAGGGAAGCGACTACAGATGTAGCGGCAACCACAACCACCAGGAGTCTTGATGTGAGCGATGGACTTAGGGGTCGCACTAGAAGCGGGATATCCGAGTTATTATTGAGTATGTAATCGTGAGGGGACATGCGCTAACCTAGAAGCGGGATATCCGAGAGAACAAGACTGGGTGGGAAGTTCCGACGGACCGACGCACATATGAAGCTAGCGCGACTATCAAACATGACCAAACAAGGATGCAGACATATGTAATTGGATACTGGGAACACACGCGCGAGGTTATTTGGTAGCATATAGGGGGTCAGGGCAGGAGAAATGGAAAAGGAAGGGAAAATAGGCAGAAATATTCGTGGGACCATGACAATGCGCAGCTCGCTTTGCAGGTTGGCGATTTGCTCCTCCAGGGTGCGCTGAGGAGGCGTATGCTGCCTTCAGGGGCTGTGTCGTCGTAAGGTGCACTGAAAGTGCCTGGGAGTCCGTGTCGTTCGGGCATTGCTGTACGCGAAGATAAAGTATGCCTCTACTGAGACGATACAACTTGCGATGGCAATGAAAGGAGATCCGATTGACGCAGGACAGTGGTGGTTGTTGGGAGTCTTGTTCTACTGTCAGGCGACGCTAGGAGCGTGGCGATGAGAGTAGATCTGACTAGATCGTACTCGAGGCAAGAGAAGGAAGCGACTACGGATGTAGCGGCAACCACAACCACCAGGAGTCTTGATGTGAGCGATGGACTTAGGGGTCGCACTAGAAGCGGGATATCCGAGTTATTATTGAGTATGTAATCGTGAGGGGACATGCGCTAACCTAGAAGCGGGATATCCGAGAGAACAAGACTGGGTGGAAGGTCCGACGGACCGACGCACATATGAAGCTTAGCGCGACTATCAAACATGACCAACAAGGATGCAGACATATGTAATGGATACTGGGAACACACGCGCGAGGTTATTTGGTAGCATATAGGGGTCAGGGCAGGAGAAATGGAAAAGGAAGGGAAAATAGGGAGAAATATTCGTGGGACCATGACAGCAAGCGACTTGTTGACCAGAAGGTCAAACATGGCGGTGGTTCTCTCATGCTCTGGGGCTGCATGACATACTCTCATGGGGTTGGCACCTGTCACAAGATTGATGGCACCATGGATGGTGATGTCTATGCCAGAATCATGGACCGTCACCTTCCAGCAAGCTGCAAGAAGTGGCGGGTTCGGCTTCGGGATGTCATCTTCCAGCAGGACAATGACCCCAAGCACCGCTCAGAACCTGCTCAAGACTGGTTGCAGACCACCAGGTCAATCTACTGCCCTGGCCATCCAACTCTCCAGACCTCAATCCCATTGAGCACCTTTGGTCTCACCTTAAAACCCGCTTGGGAATGCTTGAACTCTGGGATCGTGTTCAGGATGAATGGCAGAAGATACCACTCAATGTTGTGCAGAATCTCATAGAAAGTATGCCTGACCGAGTTGAAGCTGTAATTAAAGCCAAGGGAGCCTGGACCAAGTACTAAATGTAAATTAGTTTGCCTGCAAAGAAACCGTTCAGATGCGCGCACTGGATTTGAAAAGTCTCTTAATATTTTCCTTTGACATTTGTCCCAAATAGCAAATGTACAAGTTATAGTACACATATGACAGTATTTAGAAATAAATGGAGGAGGGTATATGTTGCTGCTGTGGGGAGTGGTGTGACTTGCGGCGGAAATTTCCGAAACATCTGAACGGTTTTTTTGGTCACTGTAAAGCACCATGTTACACTGTTACACCCTTGTTACAAAGTTACTTACGTTACTTACATGTTACGTTACTTACATGCCTCAAAAAATGAAGTCACCGAGCCCTAGATGCGCCGACTGGTTTTGCTTTGCTTGTTGCTATTGAGAGTCGCTTGGTTGAGAGAAGCCGTGACTGGTTAAGGACCGATACTGTAACTGGGCTTGCTGTGTGTTCAAATGACAGCGGATGTTGCAAATTTCGCAATGTTCTCTGCTCAATAGGCTACTGGATTAGGTAGCGATGAGTTGGCGCAGGAGTGTTGCATACCGAGCGCCAGAAAGATGAAATTTCAGCTCCTTGGAGCTTCCATGTCACTTCGAGTTTTGAGGAATCGGCGAGCGATGGTAGCAGCTGGACAGCTTGGAATATGATCGGCGATGGTTCAACAGGACGCCGAGAAACCAGTACGGCCAGTTGCTGCGAGTGATACCGTTATACGGTCAGACAGCCTTGTGCAGGCAAATGCCTGCCACGAAAAGTAAGAGACGGAGGAGAGCGAACAATGATTGACACGGCCTAATCCGAAGCGCCTGCTCCGCTTCAACTCCTGTCGCTCTTTGCAGCAGATGCTTGCGCTAGAATATGACACGCCGAGCACGACGCGTACGCTCAGCGCCTTGCACGGTGCTCGCATGGTGCTCGCAGATTGCAATATTGGCGCACCCGTACTGTGACACCACTTTCAGCCGCACTTTCAGCTGATTTAACAGTCATTGGAGACGTGACACGCGAGAAACGCGTACAATGCGGCCTTGGAGCTATTAAGAAGTCTTTGACGGTCCGTTGAAATCCATGCTCTGGCATATACGAACTCTGATGCAATTGCGACAGGCTCGCATTACTATTCGCGATGATGTCGTGCACATAAAACGCGCTCACGGAACGCTTGGACGCGTTTCTGCGGCTGTTACGATCGTGCAAGTGGTGCTATGCCTTGTCTGGTCTGGTAGTGCTCCTCGCTAGCCACCGTTTCAAACGGCATCGCCGTCGACTGCGAACACAAACCCCAGTGCAGTATCCATCACTTCCCCCGCGTCTGGTCTCCCTCTCTCCCTTCTTACTCATTGCTTTCCACTTTCTCGAGCTTGTGACCCCGTCCTTTCGATCTTGACTCCCAACGTTCTGTGCGCATCTTTCGCAATTCCATCTGTCTTTTCGACTGCTGACGCACAATCACCGCAGCTCCTCTGCGAGCTACTTTGCTCCTCATAATCGCCCGCAGAGCGCACAGTCGCTATCCTTTGTTCCACCTACAAGAGCGTCGCCCTCGTTTTGCTCCCATTTTGCCACCGCCGCTGCATCCCGGTTGCACGTTGATCTTACGATGGACAGCCGCAACGCACCGTACACACTGGTCGACACTACCGCTGGCGCGCATTCTGCGCTGCAAGTTCTCGCAACATCGCCATTCCTCCTGCTCGACTGCGAAGGCCAGCAGCTGGGCTGCTTCGATGGCGAGCTGTCACTGCTCAATGTCGGCACCGCGGGCGGCGATATCTTTGTCTTCGACGCAGTGCTACTTCCGTGCGAGATGCTCCATCGGGTCGTTGCTTTTGTGGCCGATGCGCGCCGACTAAAGTATGTGTGGGACGGTCGCAAAGACTACTCGGAGTTGTACCACGGGCATCACCACCGACTCGCAAACGTCGTGGACCTCCAACTCGTAGACATTTTATCGCGCCCTATTCGCGAGTACGGACGTCACGGTGAGGCCGCCTTTCTCCAGGTCGAAGCGACCCACCCGGGTATCCACCGCCTGACCAGCCTCAAACGCGTGCTGCAGGCACATGACCTTTCCGACCGCGCAGAAGGCATGCAGACGTGCCGCCCGATCCGTCGATTTTGCACTGATGGCAAATGACATAACTTACAGACGCCTTCCATCGGCACGATGAATGGCTACAGCGGCCGCTGCCAGAAGAGCTCATCTCATACGCGGTGAAAGATGTCGTCCTCCTCGGCTACGTACGTGAAGAGTTCCAGAGGAAGGGCTATCTCGACAACCAGGTGCTCCTTCAACAGCAGAGCATGCGCTACATCTCGCTGCACGACCGCGCACGTCCCGACCCAGACGACGTCTTCGCGGGCTCGCACCTGCTCCCTCTCGAGATCTTCCACTTCCCCACCGGAATGCGCGTCGAATGCGGTGGCTGCCACCGTATGCTCGCAAAACGCAGCTTCGAAGCCGCCGATTGGAAAGCGCGGGCAAAAGGCGTCATGTGCCGCGTGTGCTGCTGGCTCGTACAGACGGGGCGAGTGCGTGTGCGGGCACCCGTCCCCACCGCCACACAGTCACCCGAGTCCTCCGCCAGCGAGGTCTACGGCGACCGCGCGACCTCACCGTCGCTGCTGTCAGACGCCTCGTCCGTCTCGTCGCGTTCGGCGTCACCTATGACACCAGCAACACCGCCGCCGGCCGGCTCGCCTATCCCCGTACGCATCCCCGTGCCGCACCGCAGCGGCCGCCACTCGTGCCCGCCCAAGTCGTTCTACAACTCGCCCATGCACAGCCAGGAGTCGCTGCTTTTCCACCCGGATGACAACCACACGCGCGGGGTCTCCGTGCCCGCGCTGTACCAGTCGCCCGGCGCATCGTTCAGCGCGTCATCGTTGCTCGGCGGCAATGGGGCCGCAGAAGCAGGGCACGACGGCTCCTGGCGTAGTTCTGGCCAGCGCAGCCGCGAGGCAGCGGCATGGAGGGCGTACATCTGCAGCACGCTCGTCAAGGCGTAAATCTCGTCCTTTGGTTTGGATCCTTCTGTACTCATATAGGCATTTTACCCTACTTGTGGTCTATAGTCTGCTCGATATCGCTCCGCATCTTTGCGAAGACGCATTATGATGCGCACAGTAGTTTCGTCTTGGATACGTCTCAATCTCACCGGTTTTTCTTTCTCAAAGTATCGAGCACGTTTGGATCGGAGCAAGACCAGCAAGTGATAGCTGGTTAGATATCTCCAAAGTCGAGTCCAGGATGCAGGTAAAATACAATGAGGTGAGTAGTTGAACGTGGATGCAAAAGGTGTAGCGCAAAAGGTGTGTAAAAGAGGTACAATCTGTACAATAAAAAGTCCAAACAGGTTGGTAGCGGCTACCGTCCTGCACGCTTGCCAGGATCGGGGTCTTTGGGCAGGTTGAGCGACTCGTATATCGATGTCGGCGGAAGACTCCAATACGTCCCTGGCTCCTCGCGCTCGCGCGCCGCGAGCCCCGGCGTCACCGCATCGACGAACCGGTTCCGCGTATCGACGAGCTTCTTCATCGTCGCCGGCACGTGCAGGTGCCCGTCTGTGGTCAGCGTGAAGCCCGTCCCGGCCGGGTGGGGCTGCGGGCCCGCCGGCTCGTCGGTCTTCACCTGCTTCTTCTTCTTGTTGACCGGCGGCGCGGTAATGCGCGGTTTCTGCTGTTTCTGGTACATCGCGAGCAGGTTGCGTTCCATGGACTCCTTGCTGTCGAGGTAGTCTTGGTAGGCGACGCGATCTTCGGCAAGCGCGAGCAGCCGCGCCTTGCGTTGCTGATTGATCGACATCTGGTCGCGCAAGAGTCGTTGACATGTCCGGAGTTCCGATACGATTTGATCATCCTCAGGATGCGAGAGATCAAACTGTAACAAGTGAGTGAGCAAGCGGTTACAACACCTGACTACAGTTGCGTACCTCATCTTCGGGAAGCAGCAAGCCAAGCGTCTGCAGCTCCTTCAGATAGCGCTCTTCCAGTTCGGCTGAAGTGAGCGTCGGCGCCTTCGCCTCGCCCTTCCACGGGTCCAATCCAGCCGCAACAGCCGGGTCCGGATCGGAGCCGACTTGATTCATAGGAAGCAGCGCACTGACGAGTCGCTCGACCAACGGACCAAAACCGTGCTGCTCGGAAGTCATGTCGGTCTCGTTCATCTGGCCTTGGTTCCATGACGTTGGAGGCGGCGCGGTGGGCCGCGACGGCGCGACGCCAGGCCGTGGATCTCGACCTTCGAATGCGGCATCCTCGTCCTCCCAAACTTCCAGATAATGTCGACCGAGCGCAGGGATAAGAAACGGATCTTCGGGGTCACCCTGGACGACACTTGGCGTTAACTCTCAAAGCACGCACAAAAAAGAACAATGTGGGTCAGACACACATTGAAGTCGAGTAGTGCCAGATCTTCTTCTCGAATGGGCCGCATGTAAGGCTCGACCATACCGTGGAAGATGTGCACGGGCTCCTGCTTGGAGGGCTGTTTCCACTGCGTAAAGTCATCGTTGACGTCGGTGACTTCGCGCGGCCCTGGCGGCAAAGGAGGAAACATTTTTGGTCGTGCGGGCACATAGGACTTGTTCGGGAGGTTGAAGTCCTCAGCTATACGAAACCCAGCAGAATTGACCTGAGTGTTGGAGTTCAGCCAAAATGCAAGTGACTTCCGAAACATGACGGACCTTAACTTGACCGGACCCTGATTTGGACTTGTGCGCATTCGAGGACGCGCCATGGTGCGCAGTGTTGTGGTTTTGCGGAGCGTGATTTGAGTTGGCGGGGTTCTGGCTTTGATGCGATGGTGTGGGTGACGCTTTCCGAGGCTTTTGAGCTGGTGGAGGAAGCATATCCGCTGAACAAGACAGTGAGCTACCCTGCAGGTCAACATAGCTGCAATACCTCGCACCGTCTTCTTCATCCAGTCCCTGGGACTCTCTTCTTCGCTTCTTCTTCCTATCTTTGGAATGTGACCCGTCCAGCGATCCTCTGCAGCATGTCAGTAACAGTGACATTGGGAGACGGTGGTTGAGCTTGGCTACTGACAAGTTCTTCGGAGGTCTAGCAGCAGCAGCAGAAGTAGATGCAACAGGCGTGCTACCGTTCAGCGAAATGGGATCCATCACTGTGCCGTCTCCGACTTCCGAAGGCGCAGAGGACGGTGCCCTTGTAGAGGAGACAACTGCTCACACATGGTCAACAACGCGCGCACATAATCCGCTAGTCGCGACACCCTACCATTAGCAGCTCTCCGGGCCTTATCACGTTCTCTCTCCTTAAGATTAGCTTTCGAGCGCGCCGCTGTCGTCAGCTTATCCTGCCGCTTGTCGTTCATCCTTTTGGCAAGACGGTCGAGCGCGGCGAGGTTGGCGTCTGCAGTCGATATGCGATGTGCCGCGAGCTGTTGAAAGCGTTTGAGCTCGTTCTCTAACGCGCCAATATCCTCGGCAGCGGGCAGTCGGTCCACGGCATTGCTGTGGCGCGTGAGCAGGGACGAACGCTCCGGGTGTGGGAACTTGGTCCACTGCTGGCGCTCGATGCGCGAATCCGCGTTCGCCATCGTCGCACGAAGCACGTCGTGAAGTTGCAGGGGTTACGCTGTGAGCGTTGGGAGCGGGAATGTGTGGCCGCCGAGTGCGTCGGTGACGAGGCAAGTTTGTGTGCGACGGCGGTAGGAAGCCAAGTGTCGGAGTTGTTGGCGCTACGGCCGAGCCCGCTTCCCCTTTTCGGGGGCTCGCGCAAGCGCCGACCTGTTTCACTGCCGGCTTGCGTTCTCTCGTTGGCATCAGAAAATGTGTATAATACCCAGGTTTCCAAGATAGAATATGGCCAAAAATCGAATTATGCTTCGCGATTACGAACCTCGAAGACGCACGCAATCGCAACAATGATAGCATTGAGACAAATGCCAATATAAATTAAATAATAAAGAACAAGCGATAGCCCAACTTTTGCACAAGAGCTTTAGAAGGCTGAAATGCAGCCCCCGGCGCAACCTTTACCCCCCATTTCTCCCACGACACCCTTGAACATTTGTGTCCCGTCAAACGACCATTCTACAGGCACGCGACCTTGCTGGTCTTTGCTAGCTTCTGCCATGTATTCGGATACACCAAATCCAGTTGTATCGAGGTCGGGGCTGGACGAGTCCAATATCAGAATAGACCTCGCTAGAAGTAAAGCCTAGACGCACCGAGTGAGCTTGAGGAACGCCGATGGCGTGAGGTCGATATCGTTAGGAGCGCAACCGACACACCGATCCACAATGGCGACCTAATTCAGCTCATCAGTCAACTGCACGGCCACTCGCACGCCAACGCACCGTGAGCGACACGTTCGTCTGCGGATTCCGCACGGTCGCAGTGAGCGGCACATGGCACTGCTCGCCGACCCAGCAGTTTATGAAGCCGTCGCCGCCGATGTTGGCGTGCATCTTGCCGGGAACCTTTTCTTCCGCGGAGGTGAGGAAGTAGCGGCCGTCGACGAAGGGCCCGCAGATGGGGTTGCGGTTCTGCGATTCGCTGGCGCCGGGCCAGGCGTCGAAGACGATCATCGAGAGCGCTGCGGTGTAGGTGCTGTCGTCGTAGATGTCGCCGCAAGCGCCTTGGCCCTGCGCGCTACGTTACTGTCAGATTGAGGAGTAGAAGATTATGTTTTGGCTTACTAGTAGGTCATGACGCCGCCGGTTTTCTTGGAGGAAAAGTCTTGGATGGCGTTATAGTTGACCGGGATGGAGAGACTAGTCAGCCAGGGGTCGTCGTCGGTCGCCTTGGTCGCCGAAGGTGTCGGGCCTAAATATCACCTGCGGATCAGCAAGTTGCCAGCGCTATCGTACAAGCCTCGAGACTGGTACTGACCGGACTGCGTCTTAGTGGGACCACCTTGCGGAGTGTCGGGCTCAGTCGACGAAGAAGATGTCGGTGTCGGGGTCTCCGTCTCGGTCGGCTCACTGGGTGGCTCCGTCGCGGTCACCGTCGGCTCCTCGGATACGGTACTCGTCGAGCTCGGCTCATCCTCAGTGCTCGTAGACGTCGGTTCTTCCGGTGTCGTCGAGCTTGGTTGATCTTCAGTGCTCGTAGACGTCGGTTCGTCCGGTGTCATGGTCTCAGTCGGTTTGGCGGGGCATTTGCGCTTGTTTCGTGACTTGTAACCGTTACGCTTGAGCACGCGGCCTTGTTTTTTAGGGTTGAGTAAGTAATACAGAAATTTTCGATAACTTTGGCTGCGCACCGGTAGAAGCGTCGGTCCGCGCCTTGGGAAGGTTCAGAGTGCCCCCATTGCCGACTTCGAATGTAGTAGGCGGCTGGTGCGGGATCGAAAGTGCAAACGCATCCACCGCAGCAAGTCCAACGAGTAAAAGTGAGCGCATCGCAAGTGTCAAGAAGAGTTTTGTTGAATAAACAGAAGAGTTGAAGAAGAAGAAAGAAAAAAAGAAGAGAAACGGCAGACGAGCAATCTGTGCGGGTCGGCGAACGAAGAGGAATGAGGAAGAGGAATAATCGGGGCGGCCGCGACGCGATGGGACGCTTTCGGTCAGATGTGCCCGCGCAGTCATCTCAGGCGGTGTGGGTCAAGCTCCGAGCTGAGACAAGCAGACCCCTGACTGCATCTGGAACAGATTACTGTGTAATGTGATTGCCATGGAGATTGGTCTTAGTATAGGAATAGGTGCCATGGCATTAGCAAAAATAGATGAAGAAA
Organism: Auriculariales sp. MPI-PUGE-AT-0066; assembly: GCA_020744175.1. Classification (NCBI taxonomy): domain Eukaryota; kingdom Fungi; phylum Basidiomycota; class Agaricomycetes; order Auriculariales; species Auriculariales sp. MPI-PUGE-AT-0066. The sequence continues at coordinate 10,812 of JAGTJP010000116.1, forward strand.
AATGCTAACTTAACACAAAGTGCGGCGCTTGACTGCATCTGAGGGTAGAGGTGTTCGGGCTGACATACTGTTGCTGGTGAGTTGGTGAAAACATGTTTCCCATCAACGCTTGGGTAATGCTGCACAGCGTTAAAATTTAGTAATACGCTCTTGCCTCTGAATATGAGGATATACAATGCGCCTGCAGGTTACTCTATTGCTATCGCTGCTCTGTTACCGAGGGCGATGTACCAGGGATCGGCACGGAGGCAAAATGCATCCGGTGCGAGTTTAACACTCACACCCGTGCACCACCATCTCTCTCCACCTTCCACCCGCACCACGGCCACACACCACCAGCCAGAGTCGATTCGGGGTCAGCTACGTGCAGGATGTGGATTCAGCGAGTTGGAGGACAGGACGAAAAACACCCGACAGCGCGCGTTCCGCGTGGCTGACTTGGCCGCCAAAAACGCCGACTTGTCGCGGCGGAGCCTCTGACGACTGTAGGTGGGCCGTCTTGGGGTGCCTCTGCTGCACATCGTCGCGTGAACTGCGAAGACAGAACGCGGTATTTACGCGTTTTCAGTTCAGAGAGCGGGAGGATGTGGTTCGGTCTTGAGATACCACACTTCCTTTCCGGCCAATTGACGTGTTTTCTCCTGTTCTGGGAGAGCGTTGGGAGCTGAATGAAATACTCATGAATTACTGCATTTGAATTTAGAAAAGTTTCAGTGGCGAGGATCGGATACTAATTCCTGTTATTTATACGCTAAATTAAGGAAAAGTTGCTATGTCGATGCGGCTGGCATACAGGTGCTTTGAACGCGCGTCGAGGACCGCCTCGGCGGGGACCGATGCATATTTGATCCCGCTTCTTGTCCTCCTCCCGCGGTTTTTTGACGCCAGCCACCGGCCCTTTGCGTCAATCCCTCGCCCGCGCCACGCACCGATCACTTTGATTTTTTCTTGTTGTACCAAGACGTATCTTTCGCCTTCGCGCTTTAGCTCAGCCATTGTCGTTGTCGTACAGCATTAAGTCTACCGCGACAGTGACGCCCGCTTGCCGCGAGTCCACCGAGTTGCCTTTCTCATGCCAGCGATTGAGAGCGACGAGGAAGCGTACCAGTCTGACCAAGACCCGTCCGTCAACCACGACCACGACAGCGACCAATACCTTGACAACTCCAACAAGCCACAGCGGCAGCAGCAGCAACCCACACCCCGAATTAAACTCCGGCTGCCTCCAGCACCAGCACCAGCACCAGCACCGCCGAAGGTTAAGGACGAGGACGCAGACGGCGACTTTGACCCCGAGGACGAGGACGCGGACGGCGAAGTAGACGACGACTTTGCCAACAACTACAAATCTGACGACAACAACATGGTCCGCGACCGCGGCTTCGACCTAGAGGCGGGTGGTGATCTCAACGGCCACAATCTCCGCCGCTCGGGACGCAACCACTCCACCCACAGTATCGAGAGCCTGGAGGCCCCCGCACAAACGCGGACTACCCGCAGTGGACGCACGACCAACAACGTCACCTCGTATGCCGAGAAGGACGACGACGACGACGACGATGACGGCCCGCGCGCCGCTCGCGGTCGTACTCGAGGAGGGAGTCGCCAAGCCGGTGGTAGCTCGAAACCTTCCGCTTCGAATCGTCCATCGCAAAAACGTTACTCGGACCTTGAAGGCTTCATCGACCTCGAGGACCACGAACTGGAAATGAACGAAAAGTATGAAGAAGACAAACGCCAGAAAGCTGAAGTCAGGAAGGCAAAGGCGAAACGTGAGAGCCAGCGCTCCCCGCGCAAGCGCACCATCATGGACTCCGACGACGAGTATACCGAAGGCGAAGGCGACGATACAGAGGATGCCGAAGTGTCGGATGGCATTCACACCAGCCCATCTAACCACGACGACTCGCCCGTCCAGCAAAAGCGCGTCACTCGTTCGAAAGCGGCGAGATCACGCGTAGCCAGCGACCCCGAGGACGACGAGCCGCAAGGGCCTACACTGCGCCGTCGCAACGCCGTGGACTATCGCATCCCACAGCTCGACGAAGGCCTTCCGGTCGACCCGAAGGACTTTGCCTTGCAACGACCACGTCCCAAAGCGCGCAAACCATTCGGCGGCGTCAACGTCTCGTTCAACGTTGGCCGTCGCGGCAACGATTCGGACTCGGACGATTTCACACGGACGCCACGAAAGATGCCGGGTTCTTCTGGTACCGGCGCTGGTGGGATGTTGAGCGGCGGCTTCAGCAATGAGGCAGCCGCTGCGGGCACACCAAGCAATCTTGGTCGTATCACTGGAGCTTCTGCCGCCGCGCTGGCGGATATCGACCCCCTCGGTGTGAATCAGAACGTCAGCTTCGATGACGTTGGTGGCCTGGATGAGCGTGGGTCCGCATCCTTAGGACTCATGGGCTTATTCTGACATCATTTTCTCACAGACATCGCCTCGCTGAAGGAAATGACACTTCTCCCACTATTATACCCCGAGATGTTCACTCAGTTCGGCATCACTCCACCCCGTGGAGTCCTGTTCCATGGTCCTCCTGGTACGGGCAAGACTCTCCTCGCCCGTGCACTAGCCGCCAGCAGCCGCAGCGGCGGTCGCAATGTCTCATTCTTTATGCGCAAGGGTGCCGACTGTCTGTCCAAGTGGGTCGGCGAGGCCGAGCGCCAGCTGAGGCTGCTGTTCGAGGAAGCCCGTAACGCGCAGCCTAGCATTATCTTCTTCGACGAAATCGACGGGTTGGCGCCAGTGCGCAGTGCCAAGCAGGACCAGATTCATGCCAGCATTGTCAGCACTCTCCTCGCACTCATGGACGGTATGGACGGTCGTGGCCAGGTTGTTGTCATCGGTATGCTTTTTTCTTTTTTCTTTCTTTTTGCTTGAACGACTTGTCCTTGACAATGCTCTTTACTCGCACAGGCGCAACTAATCGACCGGATGCAATCGACCCAGCTCTGCGCCGACCTGGGCGATTCGACCGCGAGTTCTACTTCCCGCTGCCCAACACGGCGGCGCGCGAGAAGATCTTGAGTATCCAGACTCGAGGATGGGAGGGCTGGACGGGCGATGAGGGCACACAGCTTCTTCAAGGGCTCTCTAAGCTCACTAAAGGCTATGGTGGTGCCGACTTGAGGGTAGGCTGCAAGATGACAGCAGTGAAACCAAGTACTAATACGTTCACAGGCTCTCTGCACCGAGGCGGCTCTCAACGCAGTGCAGCGACGATACCCGCAGATTTACAAGAGCAGCGAACGGCTGGTAGTCAAGCCGGACACGGTCAAGTCGAACTCCGAGACTTTATGATTTCCGTTAAGAGTATGTCTCGGCGAGCTCCCCGACGTAGAAGCATCGTACTGACGATTGTCCTCCAGAACTTGTACCTTCATCAGCCCGCTCGACTACCAGTGCGGCTGCGCCACTACCACAACAGTTGGTTCCGCTGCTGGAAGAACCACTAGCACGCATCAAGCAAGCCTTGGATCGTGTCGTGCCGCCTCAAGTCAAGCGCAGCGTCCTCGAGGAGGCGGAATGGGAAGACGATGTACCTGTTCCGTTCGGCGGCGATGCGGAGACTGGCGCACTTGAGCGTGAAATGCTCCGCCAAAGTATGTTTACTCGGGTGGCGAGACGAGCGTGAGCTAATTGAGCTGTTGACAGATCTGGACACGCTTCGTGTGCACCGGCCCCGGTTGGTCGTTCATGGCGTACCTGGTATGGGCCAGTCATACCTCGGGTCGGCAGTACTGCATCATTTGGAGGCATACAATGTTCAGAGCTTGGATATCGGCGCGTTGCTCAGCGACTCTACAAGAGTGTGTGGTTACGTTTCATGCTTGCACCTTGTACTAAACGATCGCCGTCTAGACCGTCGAAGCAGCCATCGTGCAGCTCTTTGTCGAGGCGAAGCGACACCAACCCAGCATCATCTACATTCCCTCTCTTCTAGGCTGGTGCGCAGCGGTCAGCGACGCCGCACGCACAACGACAAAGGCGATGCTCGACAGCGTCGGCCCTACTGAGCCTATACTTCTACTGGCTATCGTCGACGGACAGTGGGCGGAAGTTCCAAGGGACGTACGCGCATGGTTCGGGCCATCGTCCGGTTCGCGCGTTGCGCTCAATGCACCGCGATGCAGCACCGCGAGGCATTTTTCGCCGACCTGATGCGGATGCTGAGGAAACCGCCCACGGAGTTCCCGGATGCTGTCAAGCGCAGGAAACGTGTGCTGGAGGTGTTGCCGGTTGCCCCACCCCTTGCGCCACGGCAGCTTACGGCTGTCGAGTTGAGGATGCTCGAGGATAATGATGCTTTGACCATCGCGCAGCTCAAGCACCGTCTCGGGCCGATCGTCATGGAGCTCAAGCGGAGACACAAGCGGTTCTGCAAGGCGGTTGAGGTGAGATCGTCTAAATCGCACGAGTATATTGCCTGCTCATATGCTTTGGACCACAGGCCGAGTACGGCTTTGATCGCGAAACTAATGAGCTTGTGTACTTCCCAACGCCGGAAGAAGAGGCAGCGATGTATCAACCGCCGTCGTCTCCAACACCTGGCGCAAGGCCGATGGATGTCGACCAGGACGAGCTCCAGCTTATGCCTGGAGACTTTGACCAACGACAGCAACAGGCACAGATGCAGCAACAGCTACCACCACTTGGCCTGGATCAAGAGCAGTACGGCAGTGTCAACGGTACTGTCAATGGTCATCTTCCTCTTGATGCCAACGCCGGTGCAGCTATACTTGCTCAACTCGCCGTGCCATCAGGCCTCATCGCTGAACCAACCGATATCGCTCCTGCTCCTGCTGAACCTCCGAAAGCACCCGCGTCACCCACAGCTCCTGCTAAAAAGCTGCACTGGGTCGATCTGGAACGCATCACTGTCTCGATGTACAACGGCAAGTACCTCACGCCGGCAGACTTCCTGGTGGACCTCGCCAAGATCGTCGACAACGCTGAAATGCAGCGTCACGTCGACCACGAACGGTGGACGCGTGCGCAGGCCATGTATACCAACGCCGAAGTTATGGTCAGCGATATCGAGGCAGCATTCGTCCAGGAGTGTCTTCGCATGGCACCGCGTCAGCGAAAACGCGATGATGAGGAGAAGCGGCTGCGTCGCGAGGCTCGAGCCGCTGGCAAGTCCGTTCAGGCTGGCCAGGCCGCAGCAGCAGGTGCGCAAGCCTCCGGCACTAGAACGAGCGCAAGACGAAATGGGCTCGAGCCAGAAGTCTCGATGACCGACCCCTCGAAGCTCGAGCGAACTCTGAAGCGTCATCGCTCGACGGATGATGCTTCTGTGGAACCGTCTGGTCCAGGTCATGAGGATGGGCGGGACAGCAAGCGCGCACGGTTCGAAGGAGATGGCATTCTGGAGTTGCCGATGTTGGTCGACCAGGTGGCAGGGTCAAGCAGCAACGCCATGCTCGCACCAGAACACTCAGCGCTACCATCTATCGCCCCGACTATCTCGAACGGCGGTCTTCTCAACCCATTACCTGCGTCTTCCTTCGGTCTCGACGCTTCGCTCGGGGTGATCTCAACACCGAAGGCGGAAAGCCCAGCTCCACTTCAGGACGTTGCCATGTCACAGTATTCGCAGCCGTCCCCTTCCAACGCCTTAGTTCCTGTGCAAACTGCGCCAAAAGATCCCACGCCACCTCCACGAACACCGACCCCGCTGCCGCCTTTCGTTCTGGACGAATCGCTCGCTCGCGCGTTCGACCTCAAGATCACCCAGCAGACCTCAACTTTAACAGTCGAACAGCTTGAGGCGCTTCGTGCGGCCTGCTTTGACTGCATTTGGCGGCATCGCATGTCATGGGAGCGCGATGCGGCCGTGCGCGAGATGGCATCCATCGTCGATGAGTATCTCCACGAAGTGTCCTTGGAGGAGGCAGAAGACGAAGTATGAAGTCCTTGCTTTTCAACCCGCCCACTATATTTCGGACCTTTCTTTGTTTCTCATTGGTTGCCTCTCCTTTGTATTAATGAACACGCGGCTCGGTTGGACTATACACACGAAACTGGTATCAACACCAGAGTATCATAATAATAACATCACTAGGTAGTTGTTGTCCAGCACAATATTACGCATGGCAAGTGTATCACGAACGGGCCATTCATAAGAGGCGATGGTTGGAAAACGATGGTTGGAACATGTGCTGTAGCTGAGGCTGGAAAGATTCGCGCTGCGCCACATTCGGATCTATCGTGGTGTCGAAGAGCATGAGACTGAAAGATGCCCAGAAGAATAGAGTGCGCGTTGCGGAGCGAAAGGGCGAGTGCGCCAGCGGCTGACCGCAGACAACATAGGGCTAATGAACGAGGTACGCTGGCGTGTCATAGGCTCCGCACCTTGCAATATCTAGGTCCATAGGGGAGTGGCTTACTGTAATGCCTAGAAGCGAGGGCAGCCGGGCAAGATCGCGGGTCTGTGTCGCAAGGGCTTCCAGATCGCGCCCCATAGCTCTGCACCTACTACAAAGCAGCGCAATACGTGTGACTCTTTCTATGACTGTGAGCAGCAGCAGTGATAGAGTTCAGACGTTGGCATCGTCGCCTGTGAGGTGTTCCGCTCACGAGTTCATCCGCGCGTTGTTGGGGTCAATGCAGGCATATTCAGAGTGCGCACAGACGTTGTGAGCCTACGATACCTATATTCTGCTCTGAGAATCCCAGGCGCGGTCAGTAAGACTGATCGAGTGTGAAAGCGGAAGGTGGAGACGCGATTTGGGCTCCGCTTCAACTCGCGACTGCTTTCAGAGCTCTACACAACTTACTTCTTGATATAGTTTAAAGGTCTATCAGAGTGATTTCCGCCCCACAAGATCAATCAGGCTCGTGCCACAACATTACATTCTCTAAATGCCAAATATAATATCCTCTATGACATCTACAGATGTCCAGTTCAACAGTACAGCGATAGCGCGAGAGACATTAGGATAGATAGGATACGCTAAAACTACGTCTAGTGGTGTTTTGGGTGTGCGAGGACATTGGCGCCGAGGGCTTGCGCCAGCATGTAGCAGCCGACGAGCAGCAGCTGCGAAATAAGATCGATGAGGGAGCTCTGCCAGGGCAGCGCGTACATGTCCGGATCGTGTCCGCGCCTCCATAGCCAAAAAGTGAATATGCGCGAGAAGACGAGCGAGATGAGCACTGCGAGGCAGAAGAAGAGAGAGAACAGGACTACAAATGCAATGGGGAACGAGACCCAGCCCGCGACATCGAGGAAAGTGACGAAGGTGACGAGCACGGGGATGCTGATGAGGAAGAGCGCGGTCTCAGTCAGACGTGTCCGTGCGGAGGCGAGGAATGACGGCGTCAGTGGTCCGCCAAGCTCGGCGTGTGCATGCAGAGAGGTGGACAGGCGGGAAATATAAACGGACCCGACACTGCCAGGAAGTCCACCGATGACGATGGCGAGCACACCAAAACCTTCGAACCGCTCAACGTAATGGTCGAGCACCATGCCGGTCGCGCTCGATACGACCATAGCTCCAATTTGGGCACCCCAGCCAGACCAAAGAAGAGGTCTGACGTGAGCATTGCGGCGAGCTAATAGAAATGAGCCGAAGAGAACGAAGAGTAGTGCAACGCAGATGATTGCTGGGCCTGCGGTGTTGGCAGCGCTGAACAGGCTGGCCGCGATGAAAGCAAGAAGGGTGAGAGTGACGAGATCGCCAAGGCAAGATGCAATGGGAGTAGCGACATTGTCTACAGGGACAAAGGATGAGCGCGCTTTCTGAGCAGGCACTGCCGAGACTGACCTGGATCGACGCCAAATCGCCGACAGACGATGATGAGTGCTGACATGAAAGAGCCGAGAACAAGAGAACTCGCTGCAGCCGCTGCTTGACTCGTGGCGAGCACAAACATGAACCTAGGCTTATTGAGCAAGCTTCACTTGAGCCGAAATGAAACGCACTCCATGAAACCTGTTGGTGTCCTTGACTTGCTGGGACCTCCGGGTCTCGGTACACGGTTGGAAATCTGCCTCTTCGAGTCATCGTTCTTCTTCTGCTCAGGTGTGCCCAATAATGCTCCGAGAGCAAAAGACAGCATGGCCGCCAATGCCGAGATGATAAGTGCCTGTACTTGAAGTAGAGATATGCTGCCTGCGATCATCGACACGCGCGTTGGTCTGTCGTCGAGTTCACCAATGTTAGCCTGCAGAGCAACGTGTGCACCAGTTAGTGGGCAGTGATAGCCGTCAGATGCGGACTTACAGCAGTGGCGAGCCGCGCCGAAAGGTTCATCTCGAGGTTGCCTTTGAGGTTGATAAGCATGGGAATGAGGATGATGAGGTCGTCGACGCGCTTGAAAGCTTTCCATTCCTACGTGACATCAACGCTCAATCAGCTCGCGAGACCAAATGCGGTAAGTTTGAGCATACCGAGATGCGTTCCAGCAGTTCGCCGGTGAAGACGAGCCCAACTGTCGTCAGCAGCAACGTTGGCGCAGTCTACACGTGGAAATGTTAACGGCTTGCCCCTATGCGAATTAGAAAGAAGCCGCACCTCGGCAACGATGTTTCGGACAAACTGCGCCTGAGTTTCAGTGTCCGTCTGCAACGTGTGGTCATGCCCGTGAGGCGGCAGGTCCTCATCAGAGTCCGACAGCAACTTGACACCTGGCCGGTCAAAGTTCCTGTCGGATTCCGACTCGGCATCGGACAGAAATGCCTCGTCTTCGTCGCCGCTACGTCTCGAATTTGCAGCAGTGAGTGGTACGACGGGCGAGGGGCGAGATGCCATGACGTGACGCGCAAATTTCGTACGTGCTCAGAGTGACAACACGTGGTGTGGATGGTAAGAAGTCAAGTGTAGTCGCGACTGACACCGGCTCACCACCGGCCGCAAATCCCAGCTCTAACGCCTTGGAATCCCTGTGCATATTCCGCCATATTATCGAATCTACACGACGAACTATCTGTGAAAACCGTATTCTTGCCTATGGTAAGAGTCACGAAAACTGAGACGCACACTAAGAAAGTCTCATACTCTGCTATCGCAACGGCGTGTCAGGCATTCGCAGCTGCCACGCCTCCAGCAGAGTTAATAATGCACCGCTCCGGACAGCTGTTCACCTAATCAAGACGTCGGTGATACAGTTCCAAGTGCGAGCCCAATGTTAATACGGACACATGAAATGAAGTTGTTATCAGCTTCGTTATGAATTAGCGATGCGTCGAGCCATGGATACAAACAAAGTCAACTGAATCTCCTTAGTTCAACCGCTTCGCTTGTTCTCCATCGTATCACACGCCGTTTCTCGCACAATCCTCCCGCTGGCACTCGAGTGCGCCCACGGCTGCTTACGCGCACAACATGAAATGACGGTACTGTGTTAGTGTTGAAACTGGGGTAGGAAAGACAGTTGTCAAGAAGCGACATCTATGACAGGCGTGGGGGAGCTGTGAAAGCTCTCAGCGCCCTGTGCTACAGTATCGCCTATGTTAGCGCAACAGGGTTGGTTGTAAGGACACAACGGTGTGAATGCAAGAGTGGGTTTCGGAGTTTCGGAGTTTTTGCACGCGTTTTGGCGTTGTCAGAGCTCTATAACTTCCATTCATTCTACGTGTTTCGCACATTACTAGCTCTTATACAAGAAAAATTTTCGCCATAAAATTGAATAATTTAGAGCTTGGACTTCGTCTTGCGAGATGGAGTGTTGCGCTTAGTCCAGGCCTCTGCGGCCACCTTGCGTATCTCGGCCTTGAGAACCTTACCTCCAGCGTTGCGCGCTATTATTATGGATTAGCCCATCTGAGCACTTTGACAAGGTACTGAGAGAGTACGTACGAAGTGGTTCCGTTTGCACGAGCACCATGACCGGCACGGCAAACTGAGGTAGCGCCTTCTTGGTGACCTCGATGATCTCAGCTTCGGTCACGCCGACGGCGCCCTCCTTCGGAACGACGACGGCAGAGACGAGCTCGCCGAGCCGCTTGTCGGGAACCGCGACTACGGCCACTTCTTGCACGCGCAGGTCACCAAAGACCGCGTTCTCGACCATGACCGATTGCTAAAATGAAGCATGAGAGTTGGAGCAAGGTTACAAGGCAAGGCGTAGATGACAGCTTACGATGTTTTCTCCGCCGCGGATGATGATGTCCTTTACTGCAACGCGGTCAGCGATTACGTTCGGTCATAGACTACGCCAGAACATACGGCGATCGCAGATGTACACAAAGCCTAGCAAAGGGAGAACCGTCAGTGACGGTGAGCTGAGGCTACTAAAGAGCAACATACCTTCATCATCAATGTACGCCAGGTCGCCGGTCTTCAGCCAGCCGTCCCGGGTCAATACTCGTTTTGTCTCCTCTGCGGAAACGGAGATCTAAGTAACAAGCGTTGCAAGAATCATCAAACGAACCTGGATCACGCCAGTATTCACGCATCACCGACGCGCCGCGACTAAGAGCAACGGATGAGCACGGTGTGCAAAACGCGAGTGGTCTTAAACCTCACACCCAAAGTTCTCCGATAGTTCCCCGAGGACACTCTTTCAAAGTTTCCGAGTCCACAATGAATGCCTCATTGATAGGGGCAGTCACTCCGCTGAGAGAGAGAGGGGGGGAACTGAGCTTGATCCCTCCTCCAAGTTACGACCTGCAGCAGCAACAACATACCAGCTTTTGGGTCGTTGCAGATAATCGTCCGCCGCAAAGTTGATGATGGGCGCATTGGTCTCGGTCATACCATAGCCCTGGCCAATAAGCGCCTGCGGGAAGGCGGTGGTGATGTCTGCGATGAGTGTAGGAGGCGGTGGCGCGCCGCCGTACGAGAGTTGTGAGAGGAACTTCTGGCCGCGCAGCGACGACGTGAGAAGATCCATCATCTGCGTCGGCACGCCACCGAATGCGGTCAGATTGTGTTTGAGCATGAACTGCGCCGCGGCCTCTCGGTCCCACTTTCTCATCAAACCGATCTTGAACCCTTGATACGTGTATGTCATGAGATTGCTCGTCGTCCCGGTCACTGAGCCAGCAATGTCAATGTGATGTCAAGCGAGGGGTTGTGACGACAGGACGCACCGTGGAAGAGCGGAATGCAGATTAGCAGTCCTCCTTGCGGTCCCTTTGGATTCGGTCGGCCCCAGGGAGCGAGGCCGCGACGAAGAAGTAATCTCTCGCGACCATAGAGCGTGCACTGAGACCACCGAGTTAGCTTACAACCTCGCAGTTGTGAATCCAAACCCGTCTGCATTACCATGTATCCATGCATAAAGCTGCGGTGCGTCGAAACTACGGCCTTGGGCATGCCCGTTGTTCCTGAAGTGAAGAAGATCGTCGCGTTATCATCTTGTTTGCACTCGGGCTCCTTGTTCCAAGCATCCTTCGGCCCAGTGTAATGGCGGATATCCTCGTCGAGCGAGGGAACACCATGAACACGCGCATCCTTGTCGAGCGCACCGACGGAGGCGATAAGAACGTGCCGTCCAGTGCCAAAGTTGCCGAGGTGCGGCTCGAGAAGCCTGTAACGCTCGATATCGACAATGACGGCCTTCGCGGAGACGTGCGTCAGGCAATGAAGGAACGGCTTCGGTGGTAGCCAGGCTGTGTGCGCGGCGAGGTGAGCTGAACGACTCGAAATTACGACATGGTCGTCGTAGACGTACAATTGACGAGCGAGCTCACAGCGCCGAGCAGGTGACACGCCCAAAACGCGACAATCCAGTTCGGGCAGTTGCGCATCGCAATGGCCACACGGTCGCCCTTACGGATGTGGTATTTCTCCCTCAGGACGCTCGCGAGACGGGAGGCGCGGTCAAAGGTCTCGTCGTACGTCAGCTCTTGGTCTTCGAAGAGGATGTAGGACTTGGAGCCATAATCCTTGACGCAGTTGAGCCAGAAGGTGCGTAGGGAGTGAGGGATATGTTTGAACGAGCGAAGAATCGCGCCGTCAACCACGACACGTTCTGTTTCGAAAAGCTCGCCTGGCGCGGTGAGAATCCTGTCGCCTGCAGAGATTTAGCGCAGGAAATTTTCAAGGCGGCTTGGAGATTGGCGTACACTCGGCCAGGGAGTGTGCTGGGGTGTATGTATATGACGCCGTCTGAGACATTTTAGACCAAGTTGCACTCGGCACAATAGTAACTGGGAAAGAAGGAAAAAGGCTGACGAGAGCCGGGCTGGCCAGTGACCTATATTTCAAGTCGAATGAACTGCATCAGATCACGATCATCCGGCATTTGCGAGATGCCGGGCCTCCAGTCAACTCGAAATGAGAGTCAGGCCCGGGCAGCTGGTCCGGCTTGGTCCGGTGCACTCGGCTTGAGGGTCGGCTGCTGTGATGCCATTTCGGCTTGTCACTTAGACACGCTTTGACTTTCCGTTGTGCGCGTCGGCGGGCTGTCGGCAACGGTGTAGGTTGATAAGACTTGTACCTACCTTGCGCTTAATCTGCACTTTCAGCGCTCGTTTCAGCGCTCGACATCCCAATAACAACATGTCAGTAAACCTCGCTCGGCACCGGCAATTCGAACTTCCAGCACAAGTCACGTGATGCCCTACTGCCTCTTTGACATGTGAATGATTTGTTTGCCGGCTTCCATAACTTTGCGGGTCACCCGGTGCGAATCTGCCCCACAATTGATGCCGGTTCGGGGAAGCTATCGCCCCTGACTGGAAGCGTTCAGTCTTTCTTGTCCTCTCACCATCTCGCAATGGCTGCAAGCCCCGTACCTGTAAGGTCAATTTCGGAAGGTAGGGGTGACGAGGGCACCTGATCGACGTGTGCTGACTTGGATTTCATCTTCAGCGGTCGACATCTTGACGGCTCCCGGTGCCCCCTATGAGGTTGAGCAGGTCATCGTCGACGGAAGAGTAACAAAGTCATGGAAGAATCTGCCCTCGTCGCTACGCTCGTTCTGGCTGGAGACCGTTCGGGTTTACCGTAACAACCGGTCCGTCCCTTGTCCAGGACGATATGCGCCAAGAGCTCGTGTTCACCATTACTCAGCTATACGACTTATCAGGGCGAGTGTTTTACGTACAGCCAGCTACACGAGAGAGCTTCCCAACTTGCGAGCGTCTTTCGCCAACAGTATCATGTCCGCAAGGGCGATCGCGGTACGTCACGCGCCCCTGTCATGCTCTTATTTCCTTCCAAACTCACCGGTGGGGGTATCTCAGTCGCCATTGCCATGAGGAACTGCAACGAATGGGTCATCGCCTTTTGGGCATGCCACCTTCTTGGAGCAATTAGCGTCTCGGTCAATGGCTGGCTGCCAGCGAAGCCGCTCATGCACTGTCTAACCATTACCTCAGCCAAAGTCATCGTCGTCGACCCCGAGCGGGCAGCCCGCATCGCTCCCCACCTCTCTGAACTCCGGGCTGGCGCGGCTATTTTGGTGGCTTCCGCTGACGGCGGCCGCCCGACCGGCAGACAACCTCCCCGTCTGCACCAGGGCATGGCTCTCTTTGACGCTGTGATTAGCCAATATCATGGTCCTCCAGAAGCGTGGAGGAAGGAGCCGGAATGCGCGATAGACGATGACGCGACTATCTTCTTCACCTCGGGCACGACTGGCTTGCCCAAAGGTGTCCTGAGCTCGCACCGGGCGTGGATGCACGGGTTCAAGACGAACAACTTCAGCCGCGACCGGCTACTGGTCCGATTGGGACTCGAACCTGTCCCATACCCAACTCCGACCGACCAGAACATGACTATGGCCATCGGCGTACCTTTAATGCACGTTACTGGCGTGGGGAGCGCAATGGTGTGTTGACGAACTCTTTGGAGGCGGGACTCGACGCGCGAACGACTAAAACTGACGCGCGCACAACATAGATGACCGCAACGTACATGGGCTACGGCTTCGTAATGATGCGAAAGGTAAGCGTTTGGCGAATAAAGCAATTTTCCCGTTCACTGAGATCGTGATCTGCAGTGGGATAAAGAAGCGGCTGCCGCACTGTTCAAACAGGAAGGCGTGCATTTGTGCGTGTGTGGGCTGTCTCCCTCCACTCGACTTGTTCCTGTACGATCTGTCAGCTTATCTCCTCTCTTTTTGCAAATTCCAGCTTCGTCGGCGTTCCTAGCATGGCGCTCGACCTCTTCGAGTCGAGTTTGATGGGTGACAGCAAGTTACTCAATGTAGGTTACGGGGGTGCACCTGCTGCGTCCAACATTCCCGCGCTGTGCAAGAGGGCCTTCCCGAACGCGCTTTGCAGCCAAGGATATGGCATGACCGAAACGAATGCGGGTGTCATCAACTTCGGAGGCATCGACTATGTCGAGAACCCCAAAAGCACGTATGTCCACAGTCACTTCGTCTTTGAAAAAGACTTTTTTTTTCTGTATTTGCTAACCTCGTCTACAGCGGCTGGACTGCTCCCACTTGCGACACAATTATCGTTGACCTCGAGACAAATAAGATTCAGCCTCGTAATCAGGTCGGGGAGCTATGGGTGTACGCAATGCTTTTATCCAGAGCGAAAAGTTCCTTTGCGCTGCTGACGCGCAATCGGACTGCAGGCGCGGTGGCAGCATCATGCGTGGCTATTGGCGGAACGAAGGTGAGAAAGTCTTATTCGTGAGACTCAACTTCACGCCAAACGCCTACGTTAGAGGAAACCAACAAGGCGCTAACGAAGGATGGATGGATGAGAACCGGAGATATGGCATACATCGACGACAGGGGGCTCGTTTACATCGTTGACCGAGGTACGTACTGGGAGGCGCAGTCGACTGTTGTTGATTGCTTCTTCTATCCATCTATCCATCTACTGTACTGATTACCACCCCTCTGACAGCAAAGGATATGATCATCCGGGGCGGCGAGAACATTGTGAGTGACGGCCAGTTTCCCTTCTGGTCCAACGGCGATCTAAGATTCCGTCCGTCTCTGCAGCATTCCGTTAATGTCGAGAACGCGATTTACGCCGATGAGCGCATCCACGACGTTGCCGTTGCAGGCGTGTCACATCGACGGCTTGGCGAAATCGTCGGTGCACTGGTTGTACCCAAGGCAGAGCATTTCGGCAAGATCACAGAAGAGGATGTCATTGCACTGTGCAAGCAGGCGTGCGTGTTGATCTCCTCATCTCAACCATATCCAGGCCCTTCGCTCATCCCCGATCACAGATTGCCGCACTTCGCGGTTCCAGAGGTGGTCGTCTTCCAGCAAGATATAATCTGTGTGTTGTGCCTTTTTAGTGTAATTCAGACTAACACCTGGCCCTAGCACGAAACGCCGCAGGGAAGATCCTTAAGCCAGTTGTCCGCAAGACGCTCAACGATGAATACACAAGGCGACAACGGAAACCAGGATCGAAAGGTCATGGAAAGGTCAAAGCTAAGTTGTGACAGATGTCCGGGCTGTGGTGGCCGCATCTCAGCTAGTCATGGGATGTGTTCCCTGGGATCGAGCCAACGATAGCCTTTCCCAAGTACCAACCAACGTCACGATCGATCTACGAGTAGAAGTGTATCTCGACGCGTGTGCATTATACTTTAACAGGATATTTTGGTTCCCAAGAGCGCATATGAAGATGAACTGTGAATATTGTAATCATCATCAAGTGCTTTGTACATTGTACCTCACGGATTTAATCTTCGAGCTCGATTTCGAGTTTGGGTTTGCCCTTTGTTGACACTTTCCGAGCACTAGGACACATTTCTTCTCGCTGAGCGCGCACGAGTCGCACTTTGGATTTACGGGGAGGCAAATCATCTGCACGCTGTCGTTTAGCAAGTAAATGAACGAATGAAGATAGACACCGGCCTGCCCAAAGCCCACAAGCATGTGGTTAATATCGCCGTGAGGTTTTTTGGAAGCCATGATTGAAGGTTGAGTCTGTCAAAGCTACGGTCAGAGCCACGGTCAGTCAAATGTCCGAAGCAAGCCGACCTTGTCTGCTCAGGAGTCTTGGTGGGCGGTTTGTGCCATCCCAAGCGATTCGTGATACGATGAACATGAACGTCAACGCCAATCCCAACATTGCTGAGAACGCATTAGCCCAGCCCAAGTGGACACAACACATCAACATACATGTCCCACGCACTCTGCAGGCATAGAAAGGCCATTTTCGGGCCGACTCCAGGCAGCGAACAGAGCTCGTCGATTGTACTTCGGGACGTCCGAGTCGAACTCGTCGCGTAGCTTCTCCGCCGTCTTCTTCAGGTATTCTGTCTTGCGGCGCCAGAACCCGACCTTGTTGATGGCCCCAGATATGACGCTTTCGTCTGCGTCAAGCATGGTTTCGAGCGTAAGAGCCCCGAGAGCCGTCCGCAAATTGCCAACGGCAGTGTGTGTGACCTCATCCTTGGTTTGTGAAGACAACATCAGCGAAACGAGGGTAATATACCTCTTGTTCTAGCAAAGGAAATGGATGAATTAGTAAGCTAGCGGAAGCAACACTCTAAACATACTCGAGGTTCCGATTCTTGTTGTCCAGGAACATGGCATCCCATGGTGTCGACTGGAGCGACGATACCCTCGCGCATTTCGTGAATCAAGTCATAGACCTCCTTCCACTTATCGGGCGGCGGATGCGGTATATCCAGCTCCATCTTGATCGGTTTTTGCTTTTGTGGAGAACTTGGTCGGGATTTGGTCGGTGAGACAGGTTGGGAATCCTCGCCAAGCAATTTCATCCCAGAGAGGTCGGATTCTTCAAGAGCGTGTTTGTTTTGCAAAGCATTCTCCGCAACCCCAGCTACGAGTTTTGACGAGGAATTATCGAGTTCAAGCTTTGGTGACAATAGCTCCTGCTTTGTGGGTCGTGTGGAGCGTGGTGTCACTGTCTTCGGCGTGCCGGTGGCCTTGGCTGAACGTCGAGTACTGGCCCGCTTCGGCGTCACCGAAGTTTTCTCATCTGGGCCTAATAAATCTATTGCAGCATCATCCAGGTCTTCTGTCTTGAGCTCAAAGAGGGTCACCTCCGGGTGGTACGGTGACGGTCGCGCGACAAGCTCTCCGTCACTCGGCAACTCGGACGCCTTTCGTTTGCGTGACGCCGATGACATCACTCTGTGGAATAACCAGAGGCGGGGTGCGTGGCGAGCGGTGTAAACTAGTAAGTGGCCAATTGTGCGAATGAAGCAAGGACAAGCGTTGCGGCGGAGGTTTAAATCGTGTCCTGGGTCAAACAATGTCTTGCAAGACGCATTATCTTTCTCATGATCTACTCGTATCATAAGAACAACTACATTGTTTCGTGTATTGCTAACTAAATCAACAGAGGAGCATTGCAGAGATACCCACTGCGGTACCCAAGAAAGCAAGACGTATCGATTCGGCACAATGACTCGCAGCACCAAATGGATTGACATTGAACGGATTGATGCGACCGCTGGCGCTCACCATAGGCACCGAACTCGTGGGCGACGACTGATGGCTCCCTGTTGACGAGGACTTGGTGCGCGATGCTGTATCAGCTTCCGCGGAATTTGTCGTAGTGAGCACTGCGGCCGTAGTCGAAGCCGAGGTTTGATCACCTGTCGTCGTAGGGCTGGTTGAGTTGGAGCAGGTGTGCTCTCCATTAGCTCCAAGGTCACAGAAAAGGTCTGGTGGGCAGCATCCATCGCCAGTGGCGCATTGGATTTGGTCCGGATTCGTTGCGCACTGCTGTAACCCGCCGCAAACCTGGAATGAGTGAGATTAGCCGGAGGTAAGCAAACAAGACGGGATTGAAAGCGCACAGAGCCGTTAGGACAGCAACCGTCTTTGGTGCAATACATATCGGTAGGGCAGCAGCCCGCAGAGTCTGCACGGAATAGGTGAATAGGTGCTTCCTACCAAGAGCTCGCCAGATGATACACGCACCTTCACAACACGAAGTCCCAGTAGTGCAGCATCCGCCAGTCGAACACTTTTGAGCCTGAGGGCACTCAGGCTCCTGGCGGACAGCGAAGAGACCAAATCGATTCGGAGAAACAGCCCGTGGGTCGTACTTGATCGTCTTGAGAGTATACAACGCGACGTGGGACACGGTAGTGTTCTGCGAAGCGAGGCCGCTTGCAGCAAAGGCCAAAGTGGAGATGCATGCAACGAAGAGAAACGACGAAAGCTGGACCATTGAAGCGATGAATGCAGCTCTACGCGAGCGCTACGAGGGATGGCAAAATGGCCTCGCGGCGTGCCGCTGGCTCCACAACTGGGGCATTTATACGAAGCACTTTGCGCTGATGGTGCGGCCGGATGGTAAAAGAATTCAATAGGCGGGCGGACAGTGAGGCCAACAGCGGTCTTCCTTGACTTCGGCTGAGAGGGACGATTAGTGATCGTGTCATCACCGCTATTAGCGCATTGACGGAGATAGGGCAACTGCAGAAATTTCCAGTACTGGGGTCACAGCCAAGTTCAAAGTTAGCCGCAGGTGTCTCGTACATGAGTTGGCTTGCCGCTGTGAACACGATCGCGACAAATAATCTCAGGGAATGAATAACTTCGGACGACGGTTGGTGGTTCGCCACTTTAGTCTCAATTGGGTATGGTCGCAGAAGAACGGTGAAACGGAAAGTGAAAGATGCAGGGTCGTGGCATAGATCGGAAGGTCGGTACCTGTCTCCGGCCTATCAGTATACCATTGGCAGTGGTGATGGCGAAGCTACTTGGAAAACCAGGGATCGGAAGCTTATGGCTACAGTAGTAGTTGACCCTGCAGCTTGAGTGTGAGATCAACCGCTGTAAGTTAAGCAGGCACCTACTTCCATCCCACGAGGGAGTCATGCCAAGCACACGCGCAATAGGACAGGCTAAAGTCAGACTGACAGACGTCTGGGCTAAGCTAAACGGGGCGTTCACGCTTGAGATACGACCGCGCGCCAAGTCGACTTGCTTGAGGCGCCAGCCGCATAATGTGGTTGGCCATGTCGGACCAAGGCAGTTCCGATGCACAACCAATACTCCGGCGAACTCCGGCGGTGCGCCGACGTTAACTTTTTGTACCGACCTTGCGACAGCATCGTGGAGCGGATGCGCCATATGCCCTTGGCTGTTGTTTTGCATGTGCGCGTGATTGCAAGACGGAGCGCTTTCAAATGAAATCACCACCTAATCACCTTCCTTGACATTGCTCGGCGCCTTGAGGGGGGGGGGTCGGACAGTCGATCAGCTGGTATGATCTCGAGTTTCTTCCCTCAAATATCTAACGTTGTTCTCTGCACGAAGCGGTCATGTTGTACCAACTACCATTGAGCCGAGCGCGAATAGTGAACATCGCTAGCAGAAGTGCGCTCGGCGTTAGCACTTGCTTTTCAAATGAAAGACTGGCCCTGAAGCTCAGATAATGCGCCTCAGATCTATCGCATGCTGCACGTTTCAATCTCGCGCTTAGCCAGGGAATCTATTGCTGGCTCAAAAGGGCATGGAGGATCTTACAAGCAACGCAGCCGAAGCCTGCTTATCACCCTCAAGGCGAAGGTGCAACTCCGCTCTTCCTTGTTGCCGCCAGGATACCCTACATTCGACGTTGGAGCCATGCCTTTCCGACCTCGAACGTCTGTCCGGAAACTCGCTCGTTCCTTGTCGCTGGAGCCGGATGCGAATTACTCCGACGACCTGCGTGTCATCCCCTTGAGTGGGTCACCATGGGTGCCAGAGGCACCAGTGGCAGAGGCTGAAAGTAAGCCCCGGCGTGTCGATTCCTCCCACGCGGTAGAGCGGCCAGTATCGACAGTCAAAACTGGTACCCTCTCCAGCCTGCCCCACGATGATTCGAAGTCACGCCCACTATCTTTTGCGGAATCGGTGTCTGCACGTCCGGGATACTTCGGTCAAATTGAACACGTGCAGAGTCCCCAGTCTCTAGAGTCGCCAAACCTGCCAGTGCTCGAGCATTTTCCTCAACCTGCCGGTTGGTCTTTATTTCTTTGATCAATTTTGAGCACTCAATCGGGCTTCTTGAAGGAGAAAAGTCATCCACGCCTCAAGATAAGGAAGCCGAGGAAGAACTAGATGCTCAAGATGCTAGCGCCGAAGTCGAAACCCGTGGAACGCCTCCGTGGCTGGGAATTGTGAGTAGGTTCACTACGAAATTCAAGGTTTTGACGGCTCTTCCAGTTCTTCGATCTTGCCTGGACAGTGACTTTTTCGAACCTGTCCAATAGCACGTCTTTGACGACAATCAGCTCGTTGGTCAACTACGGCATTTTTCTGGCACTGTGTTGGACCTTGTGGATGACGCAGGTTCTATACGACGTCAAGGTGAGTATGCTACTGCGGGCGAACTGCGGGCGAACTCAGAACATTTCGCCACTGTCTTCCTCAGGTCAGTAATTCTCAACGTCCTCATCCCAGCGCTATAATTCTGTAAATAGTATTTCACGAACGATTGGTTTCATCGCGTTCAACTCCTCTTGCAACTCGTCATATTCGGCGCTCTTGGCGCCTTCACCAAAGGTACGTTCAGAACGGGTATTACGTTTATCGCTCATCTTTCGATAGACTTCGACGCGTTTAACGAGAGCGTCGACCCTTCGCGCGTGCCTCAAGATCAGTTTGTGTCAGTGCCAACACTGATGCCGCGGTCTTCGCTTTGCTGACATCTGATATCGCTTCACAGTGACGTGGTATACTCTCGCAAGACAAATCTTGGAATCTCGATTCTCTTTGTGGCAGCCCGAATACTCCTTGCTATCTCATACCTGCGAGGTTTGTGATTCACCCAGCTTACTGTCCTCAGGCTGAAATTGCTGGCTTCGTATGACAGTTTTACTCCACCTTCCCAACTACCAGGAGGCCATAGCACAACGCAAGCGGCTGATATATCACATAATTGCGTACCTCGCTTCCAGTGCCGTCTTTGCAGTCGCCTTTCTGGTCGTGCTGTGGGATTTCAACGTGCGTTACTCGATGTTAGCTTGAAGAAACTTCAATTAATTATCATACCCTACAGGCCTCAGTCCAGGAGGTCAAGCTGTTACTATGGACCTTGGGTCTGGCCATCGAGATACTGGGTATCTTTGGGTCCCCGATGTCAACAGTTCAATTCTTCATGAACGTGGTCATACCAATACGATGGGAGAACGCGTTGCTAGTCTCACCACGATCATTCTTGGCGAAGGTATGTGTGGCATTATACATACATCCGATCGAGAGGTTGACACCGTGGTCGCAGGCTTGAACTCACTCGGTCAAAAGCTGATTCTCACCGCCAGTACGACAGGGTTCGGTGCTCGCCGCTTGGGTCGTATCATCCTGATGATGGCCCTTGTCATCGTCTTCGCATTCCTCCTGTACTTCGATGGCCTGCGGAGACGGGCGCCTCGCACGAGAGGACGATCCAGGGTCAACGTGTTACTGCACTTTCCGCTGCATTGCTCTATCATCGTGCTGATTCAGAGCCTGAAGAACAACTTCATCTACGCCGTAAGCTGCCTAAGCTATCACGCATATTTTACCTCAAGCATATTTGCTTTATCAGTCTCTGCGCGACCAGGCGAATTGGTTTGACTCGGCAGCCTCGACGGCTTTTATGGCCGATGACATGCCTGGGCTCAACAAGGCTTTCCGAAATATCGGGATCGATCTCAATGCGACTTTAGCTTCGAGTTACCAGCGTCAGCAACAAGCAAACGGCGGGCGGCCAACTTCTCCTGAAGACGAGGCTGAGGTCTTTCGAATGATCGTCGCACAGGCGGTCTTAAAGATATTCCAGGTTAGTTGGAAAGGCTCCTTCCATCGATACGTTCGAGCCTCACCATCTTTCTATCGGTTCGTTAGAACTTCGACGAAGTGTCTGATCAGATGAATCAGAAATTCACGGAGTACATGTACTCCTTCAACTCCACTGCACGATTTGACAGCACCACCTCCACTGCGCTCAATGAAAACCTGTTCAACCTCCTCAAGGGACATTTGGCGGACCTGGATGCCAGTTCCCTCTGGATTCCGCTATCTGGAGGCGTGTTTCTCATCATTTTGGCGTTCATCGTCCTAGTCAATAGTGACTGGTTTCCTCAACGTACGTCTTTCACGCTTGGCGAGTGACCTTTCTGATGGACTGCTACGCGTAGATCGGTACATCTGGGGTACTGCACTAAGCCGTACAGCTATGGGCGTGCTCGTTGTGTCTGTCATTTTCTTCAAGAAGAAGCCATCCGTGTGGAACTATCTGCATGATAATGCGATGTTGTACGTTGGTGAACTTGGCTGACATGCGCAGCCGTGAAACCTTACTCTCAACCCCCTTCAGATCGGTCATTGTTGCGACCGCTTTTGGACTTCAGTTCGCCATTGATCAAATCCTGATCTATGTCGCCGAGTTCAAGCGCAAGCGAAAGGCTCGACGTATAGCCCTTAAACAGTCTTCAATTCGACGCGCCGTTTGATCAGCGCCGGCAATGCACAACTGCACTTTTAGGTGACTTAGGTCTTTGACTTGTTAGGTTCATCGATCTCCCAACATCCTACTGCATGCCGAGCATCAATAGGTCGCACTTTGGCATGAGATGTGCGGAGGACGGCCCTCATATGTTTTCAAGTCATGTCTCCAAAGACTCAACCCCGGCCAGAAGTCTTCAGACGTTGTTCGTGATGTTTACGAATGCCATATCGATACGAATATACGTAAATCGAGTGACCACAAAAAGGGCTCTACTCTGTTAAAGGCGGAGGAAAACACCACCAACGTGACTCTAGAAAACGATGTGACATCGTTGCTCCAAGGAACTATGACATTTTGAAGCAACACGCACGGAAGATAAACTGCCAGAATACAGTGAGCTTGTGCCGGAGAGATTGAATCGAAACACAAATGCTATAGATCGCGGTATAGCTTGGGATCGACTTGGGCAAGTCGGCGTGAGCGTATAGATTACTTGCTGAAAAGATGGCAGCGGTATTGGCGATGCAGGCGTGGGAATGTAAGCAATTGCCTACCAGCGCATGGGTCATTGTCGGGCCCCGACAGCCGTACGCGCCTTGCGGCTGGCGAGAAGCAACTCTCGTGAAACGCGATGTGCCATGTATGCGAGCGGCATGATATTTGATGACATTGCTTGATGGCTTATCTAGCTGATGCACACTCGGCAGTCGATCGGTACAGCCACGTTGGGCATGCGCAATGCGATGACCAACGCGGTGAGCATGGTGTATCAGGTAAGAAGTAGTCGATCCGGGGGATGAGCTTGCGTCATCTTCGACGAAGGGTGCGGGCTCAATCGAACCTGCATTATTGAATAACGCTCGCATATCGGTCTGCAGACACACCTGAGCAATGTCATAGCTACCCAGCTAGCGGGAACTGCAGACTCGTGTAGATTGGCAAAGGAGAGATAGCCAAGGCCAACGATGTTAGCCCACACATGGCCGGGGTGAAGATAACGAGTGCCTTTGCGACAAGAATTAGTGCCCATACGGAGCCAGTCGGAAAAGGGTAGTGGTTGGAGATGGATAGTGTGCATTCATCGTCTTGCCAGTCATGTGCAATGTCTCTGCGAGCCCTCCGATGAGGCTACGGTTCGTGGGAGGCATGCCAGTGGACGAGGAACACGGCAAATTGTTCTACTCAAAAAAGACAGAAGTTCACTTCAAAGCGGGACGTTCACAGGTGAGCGGCATGGCTGCGGGCTGCCTGTGATGCAACAATGTGAACTGAATACCCATGCCGCGCCAAGAGCTGCGGCAACCACTGTTGTACACGCGGAAATCGGAGCGCAAAGATTTCACGGGAATCGCGAGAAGGGCAGTAGAAGAATCAGCGGATGTAGGGAGGTTTCAGACAGTGGGAACCTCCTCGGTGCCGGGCGTGCATTTTGCGATTCCCACCAGAGGCGCTGCCAGAATTCGGCGGTGCGTCATGCTTGCGCCCCTGGCACGTGGGGATATCCGAATGGCAACGACCTGTTTGCCTGGTTGCGAGCAGTGCTTCATACAACCGCCGCCAACAACTGCATGGATGAGGACAAAGCGGCTGTCTCCGGGAAGCTCCTTGACGGCCTCCGAGCTCGCCCAGGTCGAATCAACCAGTTACTCCTCAATCGCCCACGTCTGTGTAGAAATTCACGCACACAGGGTACCGCAACAGAGGCGCAGGCAATCGTGCTTTCCCCGATTCGCAGAGAACTGCCCGTCTGACGTTCTGACTCCTGCACAAACCGCTCATTTCTCAACACATACGAACAACCCCTGGAAATCTGCTTACGGCAGGTAATGGTTCATGCGTGCTGTATTTGTAGCCGGAGAAAAGTCAGTGCTCTCCAGGCCGTACTAGAACCGGAGGTCGACGTTACCTCCCCAGCCATATACTGATAGGCACCTACTTATCTGATCTAACATCAGCCCCTCGGACGAGCCTGTGCTGTCAGTCCCTGCCGTGGTCTAATCAGCATCACGATCTATCAGGTTGGCGGTGGCTTCACGGCCCGACGGCCTCTCTAGTCACTTCTTTCGACCGCCGCAGACCAAAATTTCTCTATGGCTTGAGACCTCTCAAGCACCCTCACATGCTTCTACTACTGTTTTTGCTTTATTTCCGCCATGTGACTGCGCGGAACTGGAATGACTGTCCGACTTTTAACCAGGCTGGGTCAGTCATCTGTGGTCTGTGTCTGCCGGCTCAGACGTGCTTTGCTTCCCGACAAGCATTTCGAGGCAGTGCCTGCCGTCCTTCCACGACATTAACCTGATGTCATGAATGACTCAAGCCGGGCCGGCAACATGTGAAAGCTATGGGGAATCGCTATGGATCGGCTTAGTACATCATCAAAGATGCATCGGCGCAGGCATCTCCAAGCCCTTGCCGATTTGCATAACGTTGCCCGAAGTCAAGCAGCAGAGGTACCTCAGGGTCTCCATTGTTCCTGTTGATGCTGGTATGCCCTGAGATGTGCTTTGATCCTCAAGGTTCCGAGCCGCGCCGCTCTTCTCGTTCAATGTGAAGGGATCTCTCCTGTTTGAAGCTAGTGAGGATGACAGGGCTCAGTAGATCTGTTTCAAACTTTGCCACTCACGGGTCGCCGTGGTAAGGTCCAACTGTCAGACGTCCGCGCGGTCTGCTCCCGCGAATGCTGAAATCCGACACGGACTTACCTACATCAAGCGCTGAATTAAATAGAACAACCGTGGCCGGTCCTAGAACCGTCGCGGTTCCGCCGCACAGCAGCCATGGCGAATATTGCTCGCAGCGGAATGAATGGGAATGTACCACGCGCGTACACTCAAAGGATCGGGAGCTCTCGATCCTGACTGACATATCAGCTCCGCAGCTAAGGCATCAGTATATAAGTTGTTCTGTCTGAGGCACTATGGAGTTCGTGCCCTAGTCATTTCAGACTCGGAGGCATATCACTACTAGGTCGCTCGAGCAGCCTTCGTTCTCGATGCGCTTCGACATTCTCGCCACACTCGTCGCTGCCGCAGTACCCATCGCCGGGAGCCGGTGAGAAACGTTTCATACATCCCAGTCAGCCTCTCATACATCGATGTAGCCATGCGGAGCGTATAGAGGACATCAACCTCGTCGCGCGTCAAGGTCAATCTCCACCTCCTGTAGGCTGCATCAATGCTGTCTCTAAGCTTTGCTGGGACGGAACTCACAATATCGTGCGTTGCCAAGATGCCGCTGACAATTTTGCGAACTGGCCTGACTTGCGCGAGTAGACGACGAATTATTATACGACTGGCCCGCGGACGGGCAGAGTCGTGACGGTGCGTCTTGCGGAAGCAATGCAGTGGTCTGTACTGTACTGATTCTGTCTAGGTTAACTTCGATGTTCGCAACGTCACTCTCGCTCCGGATGGTCGCTCGCGCCAGTGAGTAGTGTTGCATGCGCATTTTGTGAAGTTATTTAGCACGCATCGGGCAGGGTTCTGGCAATGTGAGTTCTGCAGCATACACATCAAATACAACACTCACCATTTCGTGAGCAGTAATGGGCAGATTCCGGGCCCTACCATTGTCGCGGTGAGTTGCAGCGGGTTGTTTTTACCAGAATAGGGCTTATTGTGTCGTTAGAACTGGGGTGACACAATCAAAGTGAATGTCAAGAACTCACTACAACATAATGGGTAGGCCAGACGCAATTTTATGATTGATTGCGGCTGATTTGTTATCGCTTCAGAACGAACATCCACTGGCACGGCATTAGGATGCTCAAAAACTTCAAGGTTGGACAATCACCGTCGCCAACCTTTCACGGTCTCTGACTCGTAGCTCTCGTAGAACGACGGCGCTAATGGCGTTACGGAGTGTCCTATCGCTCCTGGACAAACGAAGACGTTGGTAGCTGTGTATCTGCTTCTAACCTGTTACTGATTGCTGCTTCAGGTATACATTCGTTGCGGGTGGGTCATTGTCACGAAATAACATATAAGTAAGCGGACTGACAATTATTCTGAATTACAGAACAGTACGGTAAGCTCGAGCCCACGTGGTACATGAGGTATGATAAGCCGAGCTGATTATTGGCGTAGGCACTACGGTATGTACCGACGGCCGAAACTTGAGAACTGCCTAAGTAATTCTGCTTCAATGGAGGAGAGCTGACATTTTCTCTTCAGTGGTATCATTCTCATTACTCCGCCGTAAGTTTTTTTTTGGTCATTCGTTGCGCTATCGACTGACAGCTTCTATAGCAGTAGTATGTAGTTATCACCACTAATTGCGCGCTGTATTGACGTCGCTACTAGCGGCGATGGCGTTTGGGGTGCTGTCCAGATTAATGGTCCTGCGACGGCGGAGGCAAGTATCTCGTCCATTTCATCTCAGTCTGAACCCACCTGACCTGCCACCGTTCGTCTAGTATGACATTGACCTTGGCCCTATCACCGTCTCAGACTGGTTTGCGCTGCAGACAGGTGAGTTGCGGCACTAGAATGATTATCGTTTACTCATTCCGAGCAGCGTATCAAAAGGCCTACTCTGCTGAGCGCACCGGTCCTCCCGTCCCGGACAATTTCCTGGTCAACGGCATCAACGTCAACCCGGGCAATACCACTCAAGGCACGCGCTACAAGCTCAAATTTACTCCTGGCCGGAAGCACCGCCTTCGGTTCATCAACACGAGCGTCGATGTGGGTGCTCGACTCTTCGCTGTTCTGTCCCATAACACGTCCCGCCACAGACCTTTTTCCGCGTTTCCCTTGATGGCCACAACATGACAGTTATTCAAACTGATATGGTTCCCGTAACGCCCTTCCAAGTTCAGTCGGTCGGTCTTGCGATTGGCCAGCGTTACGATGTCATCATCACCGCGAACACTGCGGCGCCAGCAAACTACTGGCTCAGGACCTACCCCCAAGCCGCATGTGGTCGCAACACAAATGATGGTACCGGTGATGCGAATGCTTACGTGTCATACACTGGTGCACCGAGCGCGCTCCCTTCATCAACTCCGTGGACCGTGCCCACCGGCTGCACTGATGAGACCGGCGTTGTCCCCTATGTCCCAATCACTATTGATGCATCTGTTTACCCGACCAACAACACTCAGCTCAACGTTTCTGCACCGTTTGCTGCAGTTGTGAACAACGATACCGTCTTTAGGTTCGTCAACATTCCTCTGCCATTCAATATTGACTCGCTTACTAACTTCCCTAGGTGGAACATTGGAAATGCACTACCCGTGGGAATGAATATCGACTGGAGCAACCCATCAGTCAAATATCTGGAGCAGAATCAGAGTACGTAATTATATCCTCAGACTCGCCTCACTGATGGAGGAAATTGCAGCGCTGCCAGCGGAGCTCAACTCGTATTACATCAGTGGAAATAGCTCAACGGTCTATTTTGTCATTCAAAATCAGGCCCCTATCCCTCATCCCATCCATCTCCACCTTCACGATTTCAATGTCATCGCGCAAGGAACAGGAACCTTCGACCCTAGCACAACCACCGTCAACTGGGTAAATCCCATGCGTCGTGACGTAGCTATGCTCCCCGCAAGCGGTTACCTATTCATTGCATTCAAGGTGCGCATTCGCGAGCTTTTGGGGCCTTTCTAAAAAGTTGCGTTATTGCAGGCGGACAACCCAGGTATCGCGCTGATGCACTGCCACATTGCCTGGTACGTCCCCATTCTTTGATCGCAAGTACCAGCTCATGCCGATGACTTCGCAATAGGCACGTCTCTGAAGGTCTCAGCCTGCAGCTGGTTGAACGTGCCAGCGAGATCTTTGGGTTCACTACTCTTGATGCGGCTTGGACGAACACCTGCACCACATGGGATGCGTGGTACACCAGCTCGGCTAACGTCTATGGAGTGAAATCTGACAGTGGTCTTCGTACACGTCCCACGTGACCTTCGTATACGGAGACGACAAATGGTTCTGTCACGAATCCCCCCAGGTTGTAGGTCTGTTCAGATGAAGTGGCGTGTATGTGTTTTTGAATCAACGCAATAGCGCTTATGTGTTTATACTGGGATCTTCAGCTGGGCAGGCGGGGTCTGCCCATCTCGTGAGATTGTACCAGTTCCTCTGAACTACATTGAATACACTTTCGGTACTAGCCGCTTTCCGGAATAGATAGCAAGGAGCAAGAGATCCTGGTCGTAGCTGCTCGCTAAAGATTTAATGACGCGCTTCTGTCCACAGTGTACCTCTATGATTCTATTTCTCCGGTCAAAGTTTGAATGTCTCTGTTAGTCAGATTGTGACGTTGAGAGGCGCGTGGCGTTGTTGCGGGACCTCGTGTGTGTCTATGGTCGTGGCTAATAGGCATTGGCAATCCCCATGCCCTGCAGCTAATGGACCTCAAGGCCCAGGCGGAACTCAGAGCGCAGGACCTCACGGAAATCGAAAGAAGGCAGGCGGATAAACAGCGGGTGTGTCAGGGTTCGGACAGTGGGAACCGTCTCAGTTCCGGTCTTGCACGTCGCGACTCCCGAGTTCCATACTGTACGCGCAGGACGCGGCGCCGGATCCGGCGCTGCACAGTGCTTGCGCCGCTATCAAGTGAGGATACCCGAATGGCAACAACCGGGTGTGGTTGCGAGCAGGACAGAATCCAATTCCGGTTTCCAACTACGCAGACATGGTCTGTCTCCGAGCATCTGGTTTTGACTACTACCATGGCGCCAAACTCGCACGGGTTGAATCAGCCAATGACCTCTCGATTACTCACGTTTGTGTAGAATCCCGCGCGCACAAAGTACCGCACCACGGGCTCAGGCAATCGTGCTTTCACCGATTCGCAGAGAATGGCGCATCTAACGTTCCGATACCGCATAACCCGCTCGTTCTTCATCATCGCGCGAAGAGCTCCTAGGAAACTGCTTATGGCAGCCCGTTACTCAATTGTGTTGTTTTCCACCCGGAGAACAGTCAGCGCTCTCCGCGCCTGCCTTACCAGAACCCAGTGTCAATGCTACCTCCCCAGCCATACTGATGGCCACGCTCTTATCTGATCTTAAATCAGCCCCTAGGAGGACTGTGCACTTGTCGTAGACCGCGCCAGTGCTCGATTCACTCTTATCCGCATCACAGTTTACCGGATTCGCATCTACCCATCTTGCGACCAAGGGTTTTCCCATCATCTTTACGATATGCATCATCTCGATGGTCCCCTTGATCCTTGAGGCTGTTAGCGCTTCGTGTAGCTTCAAACGTTTCACACGCGCTCATATGCTTCTGTGACCGCTGTTGGTGTCTTCTCTCGAAACTGAGCTGACTGTACCGAACTCGTATGACTTTCCAACTTCTAACCGCGCCGGGACATCACTCGTAGTCTGCATCGTTCGGACCGGACGCGGTTTGCATTGCTGAATGCATCTTGAGGTATCGTCCGCCGTTATTCTACTGCACGTACCTCGTGTCGCCTAGTCTCAAGTCAGACCAATAATATGCGTTATGCCTCGGATTACTGTCTGAGCAGATCTGCATACATGGTTATAGCAAAAGCTTTGCCATAACTCATACTGTTATCATACCTCACGTAGCAACAACATTTCGCTACTGTCGATGCTGGTTTCTTTCGATGCCCGTTGAACTGGTTCAAGTTCCAGCCGTGTCCCTCTTCTCACTGTAAACATTCTATTCAACACCTACCTGAAGCAGATGGCTGCTGTCCAGCTGTCAGACCCTTGCGCCGTCTGCTACCGCGAACGCTGAGATAGAGTACAGACCGGGCTAAATCAAGCGCTGATTGAATAAAACCGGCATGGCTGATTCTAGAACCATCGCGGTACCTCCGCGGCACAACGTTCATAGCGAATATCGCTCTCAGAAGAACGAACAGCAGATGCACCCACCCGTGTGCTCCCAAAAGTTCGGAAGCCGCCGGCTTCTTTTTTGACTTTTAAGTTCTACTGCGCGGGCATCAGTATATAAGATGTACCACCTGAGAGAGATGGGAGCTTGTGCCCCGGTCATCTCAGACTTGCAGGCATATCGCGGCTGTGTCAGTTGCTCCGATCTCGATGCGCTTCGACGTTCTCGCCACACTCGTTGCTGCCGCTATTCCCATCTTAGGGAGCCTGTGAGAGCTTTTTCACACCTCCCGCTCAGTTTCTCACATATAAATGCAGCCATCCGGAGCGCACGGAGAACATAAACCTCGTCGCCCGCCAATCTTACCGCCACCGCCACCCGCAGGCTGCCTCAACGCCGCGTCCAAGCTTTGCTGGGACGGAACCTACAACATCGTGCGTTTCTATGAATCCGTCGAAGCTGTCTTCCGCTAGCTAACTTACGCAATCAGACGACCAATTATTATCAGACTGGCCCGCGAACTGGCCGAGTCGTGACAGTCAGTCACGTGGACACGATGCTGCGGCATGCGCTGATCTGCTGCATAGGTCAACTTTGATGTTCGCAACGTCACGCTTGCTCCGGATGGCCGCTCTCGCCAGTGAGTGGTGTACGCGTAGTCTGTGTTGTCGCTTAGTGTGCACGGACAGGGTCATGGCCATGTAAGTGGTGCTGCCGCACGTGCCTCAAGTAAATCTTGACAAATGTTTCGCGACAAGTAACGGGCAGATTCCAGGACCGACTATTGTCGCGGTGAGTTCAAATACTCTCTTCTTGCGAGGTTCTAGCTGATCGTATTCTTAGAACTGGGGCGACACTATACAGGTGAACGTCAAGAACTCACTGCAGCACAATGGGCAAGTCATGATTCAGCAATTAAACTTCATATAATGTAACTAATTGCCGTTGGATGCAGAACGAACATCCACTGGCACGGCATCCGGATGCTCAGAAACTTCAAGGTTGGCAACCCACCTTTGCCATCTCCTCCACGTCTCTCAGCGCATCTTTATTATAGAACGACGGTGCTAACGGCGTTACGGAGTGCCCTATTGCTCCTGGGCAGACGAAGACGTGAGTTTCTTCAGCGTTTTCTTCATCATGTTACTGATCCGTTGGTCCAGGTATACTTTCGTTGCAGGTGCGGTTTCAGCAAGATATTGTGATCATACAGTGCAAGCACACTAATATATTTCCGAAAAAATAGAACAGTACGGTATGTTTGAGCTCACGTGGTACATGAAGTATGATAAACGGAGCTGATTATTGGCGTAGGCACTACGGTATGTACCGACGCGCCGGTCTGGGCCGAAACTTGAGAATTGCTCAAGTAATATAATTGAGGAGAGCTGACATTTTCTTGGCAGTGGTATCATTCTCACTACAGCGTCGTAAGTTTATTATTATTATTATTTTCAATCATTGTGCTATCGACTGACAGATTCTGTAGCAATAGTAGGTCCTCTCCGCCATTCATTGCGCTATCAACTGACAGCTTCTGTAGTAGTGAAGGTACTTGGGGCGCAATACAAATCAATGGCCCGGCTACGGCGGAGGTGATCACTTATTTCGTACATTTGAACATCTGACGCTGACGCAAATACTTTAGTACGACATTGACCTCGGTCCTGTTACGGTCTCCGACTGGTTTGCACTAAAAACAGGTACGGCACACCACTATCGTCATCAGCTTCCATTAATGCCGAACAGGATATCAAAATGCTTATGCTGCCGAACGCACTGGTCCTCCTGTTCCCGACAATTTCCTTGTCAACGGCATCAACGTCAATCCAAGCAACACTTCCCAGGGCACGCGCTTCAAGCTCAATTTTACTCCCGGCAAGAAGCATCGCCTCCGGTTCATCAACACCAGCGTGGATGTAAGTACTGCAATCCGACTCCCATTCACATTCTCCCGGTAACCACACCGCGCTACAGACCTTCTTCCGCGTCTCCCTCGACGGTCACAACATGACAGTAATTCAGAGCGACTTCGTGCCGGTGAATCCCTTTACAGTTCAGTCGGTCGGTCTTGCGATTGGCCAGCGTTACGATGTCATCATCACCGCGAACACTGCGGCG
Organism: Auriculariales sp. MPI-PUGE-AT-0066; assembly: GCA_020744175.1. Classification (NCBI taxonomy): domain Eukaryota; kingdom Fungi; phylum Basidiomycota; class Agaricomycetes; order Auriculariales; species Auriculariales sp. MPI-PUGE-AT-0066. The sequence continues at coordinate 43,042 of JAGTJP010000116.1, forward strand.
CCAGCAAACTACTGGCTCAGGACCTATGCTCAAGCCGCTTGTGGCCGTAACACGAACGACGGCACCGGTACTGCCAATGCTTACGTCTCTTACACTGGTGCACCGAGCGCGCTTCCCTCATCTACGGCGTGGACCGTACCCGCAGGCTGTACTGACGAGACCGGAGTTGTTCCTTACGTTCCGATCACCATCGATTCTTCCGTCTACCCGACCAACAACACGCAGCTTAACGTGTCCGCACCATTTGCCGCAGTCGTGAACAATGACACAGTCTTTAGGTTCGTCAAACTGCCTCTCTTGTGAACATCTTGCTCAATTCCCCAGATGGAACATTGGAAACGCACTGCCTCTCGGGATGAACATTGATTGGAGCAACCCATCCGTGAAATACCTGCAACAAAATCAAAGTGCGTTATTGTATTACCAGCTTCATCTCACTAACAGATTACTTGCAGCGATCCCAACCGACTTTAACTCGTATTACATCAATGGAAATGGCTCAACGGTCTATTTTGTCATTCAAAATCAGGCCCCTATCCCTCATCCTATCCATCTGCATCTTCACGACTTCAACGTCATCGCCTCAGGAACTGGAACATTCGTCGCTGGTACAACAGCAGTCAACTGGGTGAACCCCATGCGTCGCGATGTAACTCTTCTTCCCGCGAGCGGCTATCTGTTCATTGCATTCAAGGTGTGCTCTTATTTCATTTGACCTATTGAAGTTTCACTCACATTCCTGATGTAGGCGGACAACCCAGGCATCGCGATCATGCACTGTCATATTGCTTGGTGCGCCTCAATGCTTCATTTCTGACTGCCAACTGATGGTGGTACCTTTGGTACAGGCACGTCTCTCAAGGTCTCAGCCTGCAGTTGGTTGAACGTGCCAGCGAGATCTTTGGGTTCACTAGTCTCGACGCGGCTTGGACGAATACATGCACCACCTGGGATGCGTGGTACACTAGTTCATCCAACGTCTACGGGAAGAAGGTTGACAGTGGTCTTCGTTAACGACCCATGGAATGGTCCAAATCACCCGCCCTCAAAATACCCCTTTAGTTGTTCTTGCGGACCTGTTCAGATGTATGTATGAGCGTATCCGTGTTTGTTTGGTTGGCGCAGCGCGCTACTATGGTTATACTATGATCTCCGGTTGAGTCTGCGGAGTCTCACAATCTTACGAGGTCGTGCCAGGCCTATGAACTGAGTTTGATATATGAACGATTTCCAAAACAAGCAGGTGCCGGCATGATTGCCAAGCCGGAGATTACAGTCAGCGATTCTGAATCCATCGCCGATGCGGCTTCACCTCATACTTTGAGGTCGTCAGCGGCTCGCACACCTCGACGGGCTAGATCGCACGCGCCTTTGCTCGCAATGAGCCTTCGTGACTCCCTGAAGCAGATGGGCCGTGACGCCAGCGAGTTCGTGTTTGGCGATCATGATACTCCCAGTCTCGCCGAGCGCGCGAACCAGGCGAACCTCGCGTTCCACAACAAGCTCACATTCGAGTACGATGATGCACAGGAATTTGGGTTATTTTGTTCGTAGAAAATAGCGCAGTGTATTCCAAACCGTTCACTTCGTCTTCAGATATCAATCGCTTCGTAGACGGTGCGTTTGGTCGACTGAGGCCTTGTATAAGACATGTGACATGTTGTCGTAGGCTTACATCCAGACATTTCGGGCTTCCTTGCTCGTGAGGTCACCAAGTTAGAGAGTACGTTGCACTATGTTGCTTGTGACAGGTACCAACTTAAGACCCACGACAGATATGCTTCTCGACAGCCTGGAGGAGCACGTCGTCTCTGTCTTTGACAGTACCTTCCGTGATAAGAAGCCGGGTCATCTTTTTAGGGAGAAGAATAGCCTCGAAGAATACTATGGTACCAGCTCGCCTTCGTCGTCCGATTACGAGCGCGCGGAGCGGCGCGAGGCACGTGCGGCCAAGAAGGCGGCCAAAGAATTCACGAAAGCTCGTGGGGGTCCGACGCAATATGGCCAGGCTGGCAACCCATTTGTCAACGCCCTCGTACCAGCTGGCCAGAAGAAGACGAGCCGAAGCGGTCTCAAAGGCTTCCACAAGTGGCTGGACGAACACGGAGGCGACAAATTCGATAAGGCAAAGGACAAATTCCAGGAAAAAGTCGATGAAATCGATGACCACGCCCAAAAGTTTGAACGTGCTCTAGACAAAGTCAAAGATGCGGCTGTTGAGAAACTCAGTGAGCTCCTCGCTCCGATCGTCAAAGTGAGTGGGAGTATCCGAGACTACGACGTCTACTGACACCTGAACCCAGGCCATCAAGAAGATCATTGCTAGCGTCAAGGAAAAGGCGATTGAATTTGTGCACTTCCTGCGTGATGCTGTCAGCAAGTTGCTCGCCGAACTGAACCGTGGTCTCGCCGACGCCTTCACCACCGCTGCCCTCACGTGCCTGAAGACCTTTTTGCGGGAAAATACCGAGCTCGAAGATCTCGAAAGAGCAGCAGGGAAGGTCAGAAATGATATATCAACTAGCATTTCCTCGTTCTTCAGTGGATTCCGCGACAAGCGAACTGTAAGCTCGAGTGACACGCACCGCGAGGCGACAGAAGCCGCAGGTGCTCCTCCACCACAGAACGAAGAAGCGGTAGAGGCCGTGAAGAAGAGCGATGGAAGCACCGTGGAGGCAGCGGTCTCTGCTGTGCTCTCTGGAAAACTATCAAAAGTTAGTCTGCTTTGCCATGTCTGACGATTTGGTCTCAAGGATCCTCTCAGGGTTACGCGATTGTACGCGACGAAACTCGCGAGGAGTTTCGCACTATTCTATCTGCACTTGAGACGTTGCTCCTTGATCAGCTTCCAGGCAAGATCAGGATTCCACTTACCTTGCTCATGGACGGTGACCCACTCGGGATTGGTGACAAGAAAGACGAAAAGACTGGCCACACCATCCGCGACCTCTTCAAGGATCTCGTCACTAACATCGAGGAAATTGCCAACGACATTCTGATGGCCATCAAGAACAAGATATTCAAGATTGCGGCAGGTTCATATGAAGTACTCGAGCGTGTCGCTTGGGCGTACACTCAGGTGAGGATGTGCTCTGTCAGTTTGTATTTCACAGCATGAAACTTACTATCGAGTAGGATAAGACTGTCGAGCTGATGAAGGTCTATCTCCCTTCCTTGAATGTGCATAATCTGGACGCAGACGTCCTGCAGAAGGCGTCCCCCTCTCCATTACCCGCGCCTCCCATCCCCTCCCTCCTCAAGAAGAGCCGCAGAAGCCCCAGACCACATGAATATATCTATCATGTTGTATTTCTATGTCGCATCTGCCAACGCCAGCTCGAGTGACTGAAGTGGCGTACAGCTTTTTGAACAACAGGCCGGCGAGACTACTGGGTGAGGGCATGTATTGAGCCATTGCCTGTGACTTTGCTATCTGCGAGTGTGACCCGAAGGGGTTCTGAGCAATGTTTATGGCGGACCGTGCACGTATATGTACAGTTGCGGTGTGCAGTGGGCGAAAATCACGATACGGGAGTGGTAGAGGCTGATAAGGTCACACATAAGCTGAGAAGTTGCCAGAGCCAGTCGCGGGATAGTAGGACAACAGCAGGAAGAGAACAAGCCACGGGACGGAGAAAGTACAGATAAGATCACAATGTCTACTAAAAACTGGGACAAGACTACTTGCGGAAGCTGAGTCCACGAACCAGTCTTCCGATACCGTGGCCCGGCATCTGGGCCTGCGCGAGCTGGACGGACGGCGGCGGCGACGGCGACTCGGCACGCACAACTTCAACGATCGGCGTAGGAATCAAAAGGATGGCAGTACCATCCAGCAGGTCCGGATCCACGGCGCTCGTACTGGCCGACCGACTCCGCGTGTGCCCGAGGCTGGAGCCAGCGCTGCTCGTACTGGACGTATTGACCGTATCGATGCTGCGCCGCGTCGTCGCCTTGCGCAGGGCGCCCTTGACGCCGCCTGCGAGCGTGCTCAAGCCCGAGCCCGACAGTGTTTTGGGGCTGCTCGCCGACACAACGGATGCAGTATCCGCCGTGATCTCCAGCACCGTCTCCGCAGGTACGGAGCTCGATCGCGACTTGACCTCGCTGTCAACGGGATGGTCCAAGGCGGCTGTCGAAGGTCGGCGGATGAGCCGCGACTTGGACTGCGAGCCAAGTCGCAGATTCAGGCCAAAGCCAAGGTTGCCGCTGCTCATCTTACGCTTTGGCTCTTGCAACAGTCGCTGTTGCATTGATGTCGACAGTGCTGATGCCGCACTTGAGCTCCTCGACCTCCCTAATGATCGCGGTGTCGACGTCGAAGTTGTTACGCTAGTCCCTACACCTGGAATGACGCTCGGGATGAATATCGAGATCGATAGCTTGCGCTTCTTGCCTGGCGTCGGCTCGGTCTCCTGACGTAGCGCTTGGACGACGGGTACATTTGCAATCGACGGTGTCGGCGTATGCGTGCCGGAGGTGCGCAAAGACTCCTCCGATCTCACACGAGACGGTCGCAGGCTCTTCCGTCGTGAGGCATCAGCGGCAAGCTTTGACGGCGACGCGGACTCTGGACTCCGCAGAGGTGGCGTGAACAACGATGCCGGCGGCTCCTCCGCCAGCCGTCTAGCCAGCCTGCCCTGACAGTCGTACGCCCAACCGTCCCACTCGTTCTCGCTGTCTGTTAACGCATTCGGGTCTGAGACACCCTGCCACAGCGCGTACCGCGCTCGTCCAGCATGTGTTGCACGCCGCAGGATACGCTCGCGCCAGTTAGGGTAGCGCACAGAAATAGCGAGCGACGGGTGCGCATTGTCGTAACGCAGCGTTCGGTGGGTGACATCAGGGGACGTCGACTCTGCAGATGGTCGGTCTACGATGCTTGGCCGTTGGGCACCCTTTCGCAACTTGACACTGGGAAATGGCGACGACTCACTCGCTGATGTGAGCGCCGTGGCGGCTGTCGTAGGTTCAGGAGAGGACAGTAATGCGGACGGGGGCTCGGAACCAGGCGTAGATTGAGATGTCGGCGAAGTCGCAGCTGAGGGTCGAGACTTTGACGAGACGAATGCAGATTTCAGAGGAAAGTGAGTCTCAGAGTAATGTAAGATGCGCAGAAGGTTAAAGTAGGCTAAAAGCTTAGTTAGACTCTGCGACAGCATCAAAAGCATACGACGTACTGCGCTCGTCAGGGAGTCGCAGGACCAGTAGCTGGTCCTTGACCAAATATTCGGTCTCGCTGCTGCTATCCGCTGTTCGCGCAGATTCCGTCGTGGTGCGCTGTCGAGAACTTTGCCGTGAATCTAGATCGTTCCCGCCAGGATGCTTGCGCTCTTGCCGTCGGCGACCGTGTAACGGAGCCGAGCCGGTGAAACGAGCGCACACGGCGAACGTAGTTCTCCCAGACTCGTTGCTGCATTGACACCGCATATTGTCCGCGCATGCGCAAGGGACGTCGAGGCCGACATGGTCGGGAGGGTAAAGCGCCACGAGATCAGTAAGATTAAAGGTCGACATGGGGTGCTTGTCGTGCCGCTCGCGCCAAATGGATAACCGTCCGTCTTTAATTACAAGCCGGCGCTCCTTCCACTGTCCACTGCGATGTTTCCGCGGTGTGCGTCCGACGGACCGCAGCTCCGAGGTGGAGGCCGCTGGAAGTGTGCGATGAGAGTTTGCGTCGTCCAAGACATGGTCCGCGCCACGGTTGTGGGCCTTGAGACGAGCAGGCTGGTATCGAAATACGGTTTCAAGTACGCGGTCCTTGAGATCAATGTCGTGTCGTTCCTGCGCTGCAACTCAAGCAGCTCGTGAGGGTTAGAAGCTTAGATCCTGGTGATCCTCGAGAATGTGCCCCTGAGTCAGAGTAAGCTGAAGAGGTCCAATTACGACAGCATACGCACATTAGAATAGCTCATGAGACAGTACTGAGAGCCGATATCGTCTCTAGCCGCATTAGTGTTTGAGATGTAGTCCTGTCGTCTCGCAAAACGATCTTTGGTTGCTGGTGCAGTGCTGGCTTCTGGTTCATCCTGTTCCGATTCTGATCCTTCTGGGGTCGCGCGCGCGAAGGCGACTGGAGAGGCTGGCCGAAAGCGTGGGACATCCGTAGAGTCACCAAATGGCGAGTCTCCACCATGATTACACTTGGTGAGCAGCCAGTGCTTTAACTCTTTAACCTGGATGCCGAAAGCAGTAAGAAATAGTTAGCAGAAACAGCGAGAAACGGGTTCACCGTCCAGGAGTATTCAACATGAGTTGTGAGCCACAGGTCGGCGGGCACTGCGTGGAGCGTGTCAGCGCCAACTAGGCAAGTGGGTCCAATATGCCACTCACCAAATCTGCACGCCAGCGGCAGCAGTGTGTGACCGTCGTCGTGGGCCATCCAAAAGTTTTGGTCAAAACGGCGCGATGCTGCTCAAGAGACGCATCAAAATGGGCCTCGCGCTCGGCAAGCAAGCGCGTCCCGCAGAGTTCGCGGGCGTATAAGAGTGACCCCTCTCGCCCGGCGCATCCCGAACCCTTGCTTGCTTGCTTGGTTACACTTCATCAGGGTCGCAGATTTTTCGAGAACAGATTTAATCTGGAAATATGCGAGACGCGACCCTCAGTACGAGGATTAGTTAGCCTCAGGGTGTTGACACCGCGATCTCAATTCCGTTGTCAGTCACCACGTTACACGGATCAGGGTAACTCTACCTACTAACTTGCTCTTGCAAATTGAACTTCTCGACCCGGGTCCTTGACATATCCGACAGCGGCGGCGTACCAGTGTTTTGATAATTAGAACGCCGTCCAGCCTATCGTGGAGCATTCAGGAGCCTGCAACAGAGACGTGGCAGACCCAAAATGCTTCAAGAGTTACTGAGTTGAATGCTTCCCAGCCACACAAATGCGCCACGTGGGCATAAGAAGAAGTGGTGGTTCTTCCGAGATCTCACATCCTCGGTCCTGAGATCCTACCCTTAAAGGCCGCCCAGAGGCTTCGCCACTCTACCCGACACGGACATCAGGTGCTAACCAGCTAAATAGCGTTTAAGAGCCTCATGCTCGATCACTTCCTCCTTCAACACGAGTAGTTGCTGGTGGATTGCTGCTAGATTACAAGGCGCTGAGGTGGTAAATCAGCCCTCAAAGCCATGATTTGAGAGACTGAGATGGCTTGAGACGGGGAATATTACTCAGAGAGTGGAGAAGCTCAGGGAGTGGTGACCTCCGTGTTTCAGCGCACTCAGCTGCGGGCGCCGAGGGTTTCTCACTTCTCAGTCAAAGCACGCGTCTGCTTCAACATCCGATGTATTTCGCAGGTGTTGATTGAATTTGGGGTCCACAGACGACGAGTTACCAAATCCAAACCCCAACGAGTATTATTGTCGGGCCGCCAGAGTTATACTGGCGACCGCTACGACTACAAACAGACATTGGTCTGCCAATGATAGGGGGTGTCCAAAAGAAAGGCGAGTAAAAGAACTCCACAAGCAATGGGCGAGGGAGAGTTACAGGGTAGGATAGCGTACAGGCAATACTGATTAGCTATGGTTCCAGATTGACGTCGAAGGAAACTAGAGAATATCAAAGGATTGAAGCTACGGCTAGCTTAATACCAACCGTTAGCTCGGGATTCAGCGCCTGCCAGGGCGCTGGCGAAGACCAGAGTCGGTCTTAGGGCCATAGACGTTGAGCGGAGATGTGTACCAGGCGTCCCAGTTAGAGCAGGTGTCCTGCCACCCGCTGTCGAAGGCGGAGAAGTCGATCTCACTTGCACGCTCAATGAGCTCAAGAGCAAGACCTTGGGACACGTGCCTGAAGGTAAATGTCAGTGGCAATATTGCGAGCGCTGCGGTCTCAGCTCACCAAGCAATGTGGCAATGCATCAGGGCAACACCGGGGTTGTCAGCCTAGAGGAATGTCAGTTACCGGAAGACATGAACGGTGGATTGCAGACCTTGAACGCAATGAAGAGATAGCCGCTGCCAGGGAGCATGGCAACGTCGCGACGGGGTGGTGAGACCCAGTTCTGGGGGCTGGTCTGGGGATTGAACGTCCCTGCACCGGACGCAATCACGTTGAAATCGTGGAGATGGAGATGGATAGGATGGGCACCGCCACCCTGGTTCTGGATGACCCAATAAACTGTCGATCCTCCCGCTCCGTCGATGAAGAAGGAGTTCAGGGACGGCGGCACGGCTACAGGCATAGGTGAGCTTGCGTCGCACAAGTAATCATCTGCGTGGCACTCACTCTGGTTGTTCTCCAAGATTGACACAGTTGGGTTGCTGAAGTCAACAGACATGTCCAGCGGGCCGCCGATCGACCAACTGTAGCGACCGTTAGCTCTGCCATGCTCATCATTTCCTGTCAAACTCACCGGAAGACCTGGCTGCCGCTCTGGTTAACGCGGAATGGAGCGCTAACATTGAGGGTGGTGTCGTTGCCGGGGAATCCAGACTGGTCGATGTTGATCAAGACGTGAGGAGTGATAGCCTCGTCGTTGCAGCTCGCGGTGAAGGGAGTGGCGGTCGAAGTTGGGAGCGCGCTCACACCCTCGTATGCAACATAGGCGTTTGCAGTTCCGCTGCCATCGTTGGTGTTGCGGCTCGAGCACGGAGCCTGAGGGTAGGTGCGGAGCCAGTAGTTCTTGGTCGGGTCCTGGTTGGCTTCGATGATAACGTCGTAGCGCTGGCCGATAGCAATGCCCACGGTGGCGGCAGTGTACGGATTAACCGGATTGAAGTCGGCCTGAATGACGGTCATGTTGTGGCCATCGAGAGAGACGCGGAAGAAAGTCTGTGGGCGGATGCTTAGCCACAGGGGTTTGGCGGGTATCAGATAGTGAGACTTACGTCAACGCTGGTGTTGACGAAGCGAACGCGGTGCTTCTTGCCCGGTGTGAAGTTAAGCTTGAAGCGCTCGCCCTGGGCCGTGTTGTTGACGTTGACGTTGGTGCCGTTGACGAGGAAGTTGTCTGACGGAGGAGGGCCACCGCGTTCGGCCGCGTACCCCTTCTGGAAGGCGGTCTGCAGCGCGAACCAGTCGGACAAAGTGACGGTGCCAAGATCAATCTCGTACTGCACAGCTGTGTCAGGCCATGCCAGTTGTCAAAGGTATTTGTGCGTACTTCTTCCGTGGCGGGTCCGTTAATCTGAACCGCGCCCCATACTCCGTCGCCGCTGCCGAGTTGTCAACATTCAATTCTGCAGAGGAAGAAGGACATACTACTGCGCCGAGTAGTGAGAATGATACCACTGCGTAGAGGATTAGCTGCAAAATTCGGCAAACATGAGTACTACATACTGTCGTGCCTGTAACGTCGTTAGTAATGATTTCCAGAACCTTCACAGGCTCACGCACCATATTGCTCTGAGAAGGAGATCTTTAGGTCAGATATACGAGCCCATGTAAATATGTTGCCGAGATATTCGCTCACCAGCGATGAATTCGTACACCTTTGAGTCATTCGGTGCAACAGGGCATTCGGTAATGCCGTTGACGCCGTCGTTCTGCAGAAAAAAAACATGTCAGGATACAGAAGACTTAGCTAGCAATGTGCAAGTCTGACAAACCTTGAAGTTGTTGAGCATGCGGATGCCGTGCCAGTGAATGCTTGTTCTGTAGTGGCATTGAGTTGTCAGCCCCGGCCGAAGCCGACATCACATACCCGTTGTGTTGCATCGAGTTCTTGACAGTGACACGAATCGTGTCACCCCAGTTCTGCACGATCTGTTAACACACTTGTGATTGATTCACTGCGAATGAGACTCACTGCAACAATAGTCGGGCCAGGGATCTAAAAAGTGTCAGTATCAGCCGAGCGTAAGAAGCATATTGCCGGACCTGGCCATTGATCGCGAGAACTCTGGACCAACAAGTTCAGCAAACCTGCATGGATACCTGTGGCCTATAACTCACTGGCGAGAACGACCATCGGGAGCAAGAGTGATGTTCTGAACATCGAATGTGTACTGGGAGTACGTTAGTGAGTGGTTCAAAGTGTGCGTGGTGTCGCCACACGAACCTCTACGACACGACCGGTGCGAGGGCCGGTCTGATAGTAGTTGGTATCCTAAGGGGCTGTGTGAGACGTGAAACGAGCTGCAGAGTTGGCACCAACAATATTGTAAGTTCCATCCCAGCAGAGGCGGGACTGGTCATTGAGACAACCGGGAGTCGGTGCACGCCGAAGCAGGGCTGGCTCTTCGGAACGAACGGCACTGATGATGCAGTCATTAATTGCGACGAGCGCGACAACGACGAGGGATACTTACACGCTGCGGCCCACGACGGGACCGGCAACAAGAAGGAGTGCACTGGCGAAAAGGTTCAGGCGCATCGCTGGAACTCGCAGTCCACACGAGGCAGAGGAACGGAGAGGATGTTGAATCGCAGGAGCTGCGATATGAGGCTTTATACTCGTCTCGTACCAATACAATTAAAAACAACATCAAGCGGCGCAAATCGCTCTGTGAGGCGGCGGCGGCCATCAACATTTGGCTCAGCATTGATGCCGCGCGTCCTGGAAAGCCGAACGAGTAACATCCGTGGACGCAGCCTCATCCGGTGAAGCAGAACTTAATGGGCCGGCGGAGCGTGCTGGCGGGGCCGAAGTATACACACAGCGAGACTATGCACATGCCGCAACTGCAATGCACCGCATGCAATATCGAGACGACACAAACGGCGGGTAGACGTAAGCATATAATTGACATATGATCCGCGGCAGCAAAATGCGCGCGTTCAGTCAAGCAATTCAACTGTCAAGTCAAGGACAGGCCAGCCCTGAGCCTGCGCCGCAGCACAGTAGCGGAAAACAGGTCACCGCCTCGCGGAGACCTGCGTCAAATGGAGGAGGCTCACGCGCATCAAATGTTCGCACGCTCATGCAGCCGAAGTGAAACTTCTAGCCACAGCATCCTGATAGTCTAAGGCCTAACCTCGGCTCAAGACGTCTGAGCGAGTGTTAGAGGAATGTGTTTGATCGTGGGTAGTGTCGGACTTGTTGTTCGACGTCCATGTGGTGGACACAGCAGCCAGTGGACGCCGCCACGGTGAAGCGCCTCACACGGGCGGCGGCCGTGCCCAGCTACCTAGTCAAATGACCGGAAGGCGCAAGTTGAAACCTACGGAACAAACGATGGCGCGTGTGAGCACGCTTGCCATTTGCGAGGCGCCGTCGCGAATCGTTCAGTAAAGAGAAAGTGTAATATGTATTCGACTCGTGCCTTTAGTCATGCCGGCATATGTCGGATGGCTGAGGAGGAGTGCAGGAGGTCAAATTGTAATATTAAACAGGCAATCCACCCGTGAATTTCGTCAAAGGCACGGCCTTGATCACAGCAACGAGCTCATCATGCGAAACATCTTCGGAGACAGTACCAGCTTTGGGGTGGCCGATTGACAAAACATTTCCGTCAGGAGGCTTCACGGTGTTAACAACTAAAAGATGCGACCATGATATGATATCATCGGGCGTGATTTTCGGTGTCTAGTGCGATCGTCTTGAGCCCAGAGAGGCCCAGTTGCGCTACATGTTTGGCGAAGCTCACTTCCGCTGCCTGACCTATTCGTGAGGGCGAGCACTGAACACTGAATTGGCACCGATAAATGAACTGGGTTCTATCAAATATGATATAAAATGCTCGCTAGCCCTGCGCGGGTTCAGGCGGTAGAAGCGGCGAGGTTCATAACTGAATGGGTTTCGGATGAAAACATCAAGCGGGAGGCAAAGGTAGAACCTCGGATGTCGAGCGCTTCAAACGTCTGTGTTCGGCCATGGTGAGGGTCTTGATGTGTAGGAATTGTGGTGCTATTAGTTCAGACGCACAACAAGGTCGAGCCGTGCAATGCACTTCCGACCGCCGACAAGGATCTACACAACAACAATGCGTCACAGCTTGTGAAATCAAGAGTCCCGCGTGTCGAGACATAGCTTAGAGGCACTTCCGCCTGATGAGAAGAGAATCAGGGCGTGAGTCATCGCTTCTATTGCGCCGGCAGTCCGTAGTTGCGAGCTGGTAAGCGTTTCGGCTCCGTCATGCGTACAGAAATCGCGGACTGGCGAAGCCCTCGTATATTCAAGCACACCCTGTGAAATTGTGACTCATACTTAGGAGCTCAGATACGGCGAACACGGCCGTAAGAGGTAATGTTTCGAAGTCAAGCATGCTCTGGAGGAAGTTCGGATCCATAATCAGTTGGGTGAATCGCAGCCACAAGGAAGGACAGCCGGGAAAGAGTCCATCGTGCCTATCACACAGTGTTAAGAAATTCTTGGCATGGCAGTTGTGTTAGCGACAGGGATGAAAGTTCTTCGACGGCCCAAGACCCTTGTCTCCGGCTCGCTGACAGATAATCAGATATCGGCATCGATACGTCACCAAACAAACCACCTTTTTGCGGACCTCACCTATCGCAAAGCGGTACGAGCAACGTTTCAGAGGTGACCTCGAAAATACGACGGAAAAGGGTGTCTGGGTGGTCCAGAGGACGGAGCGTTACGATATTTGATGTCTGCGCAGCACCGATGAGCAACCACACTAAAATCTGAGTGAAACTTAACGCAGCCGTGCGATCATATCAGGAGGGCACTCAGGGGTTAAGTTGGATACCTCATGAACATAACATGCAATTCAAAGCCTCTGCATTCAGCGGTGCCGGCATCCGCAGTAGACGAACTTTGTGCTCAAAGCATCACTGAGCATCTGAACATCGCCACAGGAGGTTGATTTACGCAGCTACTTGTTCAGTTATTTGATAACCGCGAAAATGCCGCGAAAATGAGGTACCTTGACATTTCGATCAGAAGCGGTGAAGGCACATCGAGCATAGATATCCGCCGGCGGTGGCGCAAGGAGAGAGCCCAGTCAAAGGTCGGCACGACTGAAAACTTGGCAGGAACAACGGACTTTCGCCACACAGAATGGCCTGGAAAGAAGCACTCTGATTTAGGCGGTGATAGATCGTGCCTTCGAGCCTGATGGCAGCCTAGGCTGGGCCGTCGTGAGCGCCGGCCTCCGAGTCGGTACTGATATATGCATAGGGTGAACATGATGACAGGGTTTGTACGCAAGACCATATTCCGGCGCGCCGTCGGCCGAATGATCATCCTGGCTGAGCAATGTTGCACATGCGCGTGCACATGCGCGTCGACTTGGTCAGATGTCGTCCAATTAAGCAACCCAACCGCGTACTCGGAGACACGTCCACAAAGCAAGACCACCGTACTGCGCAGAGATATTTACTGGAGGGGCGGGGCAGGCGGATACCGGCTGCGAACTGTCAGTCGCGGGAGCCGAGACTAAGTGACACGATGCGATGCTCAACTTCCAAGAGCGCGCAAGTCGGAGTCAGGAGGCTCTCGAGGTGCGTGGAGCTCGCCAATATTTCAACAGGTCCGACAGAGCCAGGAAGCGGTGGGCAGCCTGTACGGTGTCGGACTTTTTTCTTTCCGCGAGCTTCATCTTGTGTCCCGCACCTAGAAACACTTGCAGCATAGTCTAATCGCACCAAATGCAGTAAACAACCTTGAGGTGTCCCTGATGGTCACTCGTGGTCTCTGCACGAAATTACATATTCGTAACTCTCGTTGGCAAAGCTCTCAACTGGACACACGGGCACAGGGACGTCCATTCTAAAGCATAAATTTCAGCAATATAGCAACTACCGCCGGGTGCCTCTGATATTCTAGAGGTTAGATGAGAGCCTGCGCGACGTAATGCCCCCGCTAGACCCTAGACGCGATCTCCTTTCCTGACTATTGCTCGCGATTCCAACCGCCCCATCATTTCATTTGTACTGAAAGTTCACAGGTTTCTTCCTCGCCAGGTCCAGTTTCAAATTTCCATGAAAGTTGAATGGCTATTTTTTGCCCGTCAATTTGGTCCTCGCGCAGCTGCGCCGCAACGTTCAAAGCTCCGTATCACGACCCGTCGCAACGGCTCGACGCTGCCGCGGCAATCGTTCCTTCTCCTCTTCCCTCTTCCCACTCCTCTGCGCTTTCTGGGAATATTCATTGCATAACATGGGCCGCAGTCGATCTGGATCGTCCTCGAGCAGCAGCAGCAGCGGGTCCGACCGCGGCCATAAGGTGAAGAAGGATAAGAAGGATAAGAAGAAGGACAAAGGCGACAAGCACAAAGATGACAAGGGCAAGGACAAGAAGCACAAAGAGGAGGAACTCAAGATACCAGGCATCGGAAAGCTGCCCGGACCCGCGGGTCAGTTGCTCGGTGCGCTGATTGGTAGTAGCGGCAAGCGCGAAGCCGAGCAGCAAGGGCAGAGTGGACATGGGGATATGCCCACCAGCAGGTGCCGGTGCATGGACAGCCGCCGCTGATGCCAGCCTACACACAACAGCAACCACAGCACGGCTACGGTGGTGATCACGGCAGTGGAAGACTGGACCCAAACCGTCTCCCGCCGTATGCGCGCGCCCTGAGTACGCACAATCCGCTCCCGCCGCCGAATGAGGTTGGCTACGCCGCGTGCTCGGATACGTGCGTATCTCCTTCACGCCATCACTCTCATCCACGACGCTGATGTCAATTCTCATGCGCAGCGACGGCTCTCCACTCTTCCTTGTCCTCGTACCGCATAATGGTGGCCTCCACCCGGGCAAGATGGTCATCCGCCCTGGCGCGAACCACCCAGAGATCTACTTTTCGTATGGTGGTGGCGAGATTAGTCACTCAGGCGAGTACGCACTGGTTCCGTTTGACCCTCAACGCATGCATTGGGTGCCGGCATCGCGTTCTGAGGTTCTCTATGGTGCGTCGCTTTGATCAAGAAAGCTACTAAGAGCTGAATCAAGTTACAGGCGCGCGCCCGGTCGATGCTGGCTACGAGGAGGACGGCGCGCCATTGCATTTTGCTCTCGGCATCGTCAATGGTGGCCGCGTGCCTGGAAAAGCAGGTCGTCATCTCGGTGGTGCGAGCGTACCGTATAACGGCGGTGAGCATCACAGTGAACACCCTGAGATTCTGTGAGTTGCTATATCCAGGTTTATGCCAAGCTGATCAAATATATGTTGCAGTTGCTGGATCTAAGCATATAATATAAACGGATCTCTGTTAAAGCCGTAAACTATGTCAATACACCCGATTGTGTATCCACATACAACTGTTACTTTGAAAATCAGCGCTGTTCCTTTGCTATTAGGCTATTTTTGAACTCCGAGAGTCATTCTCGAAAGCTTTCTGCGACCGTAACCATCCCACCTACTAACATGAGTTCGCTGGGGCAGGCCAAAATCGGTAAATGCCGCAACGTGTCAGCTCCGCTCATCGGGAGCAGCAAGACCAAAGTCGAAGTTGTAATTGCATTATGTTGTCTTCTTCCTATTTTTCTTCCTGATTTGTCTACAGCGCACTATCATGGCACCTACTGCAGTCTCTTTGAATCCGGATGACCACTCGCGGATACAATGTGAAAGTGCAAATGTGCGGATGGTCCCATCAAACAATGCTTGTTGGGCAACTCGGACAAGTTATATATATATACTAATTTTGACCAGATAGTGATTAAAAGCTCATGCGTGCATCCCTGGCTGCTTCTAAGTCTAATTGAGCTATGAGGGACCCTTTCGATCGGACCCTTCGCTTGACTGACCTTCGGCCGATTACCTTCCTGGCGCGTCTAACTTGGTATTCACGCCGCCAGGTCGTATCGAATCTCATGCAACTTATCCGCCTTCTGGATGCGTGACATGCACAGCCCGATTATCGCTGCCTCGACTCGTCAGATCGGGTGAGCGAAGCGGCGGCAATCGCTTCTTGTCCTTCTCCCACTTGCACACCATTGTACTTTCGACCGCACAGTATGGGTCGCAGCCGATCTGGATCATCGTCGAGCAGCAGCGGGTCTGACAGCGGCCATGAGGTGAAGAAAGACAAGAAGGATAAGAAGGATAAGGGCGACAAGAAGGAGAAGAAGGAGAAGAAGGACAAAGGCGACGAACACAAAGAGGATGAGCACAAAGATGACAAGGGTAAGGAAAAGGAAAAGGACAAGGGAAAAGATAAGGAAAAGAAAAAGGACGAGGACAAGGACAAGGACAAGAAGCACAAAGAGGAGGAGGAACACAAGATACCAGGCATCGGAAAACTACCTGGACCCGCGGGTCAGTTGCTCGGTGCCTTGATGGGCGGCAGCGGAAAGCGCGAGGTCGATCAGCATGGACAGGCTGGACATGGTGTCACCAGTGGAGGACTGGATCAGAGTCGCCTGCCGCCTCATGCGCGTGCGCTAAACACGAACAACCCGCTGCCTACGCCGAATGAGGTTGGCTACACCGCGTGCTCCGATGGGTGCGTCTCCTTGCATGATGCCCGTATCTATCACACTAATCTCAATCCTTGGCAGCAACGGCGACCCTCTCTTCCTCGTGCTGGTCCCACATAAGGGCGGCCTCCACCCGGGCAAGATGGCCATCCGTCCCGGCGCAAACCGCCCAGAGATACACATTTCTTGGAGTGGCAGTGAGATCGCTCACTCGGGTGACTATGCCCTCGTCGCATTCGACCCTCAACGCATGCATTGGGTTCCCGCACCACGTGCTGAGCTTCCCGCTGGTGTGTCCCTTCTATTTGTCATCGCCCGGGAAAGTTACGGAGAGCTAATTCAATTTCGTAGGAGCACGCCCGGTCGAGGGAGGTCACGAGGAAGACGGCAAGCCACTCTATTTTGCTCTAGGCCTCGTCAACAACGGTCGCGTGCCTGGCAAAGCAGGCCGTCACCTTGGTGGCGCGAGCGTGCCGTACGGTGGCTCTGAACACTTGAGTGAGCAAGCTGAAATTCTGTGAGTTATTCTATTCGTATAGCCCTTTCCGTCTCTAAGCTGGCCCTTTGTGACAGTTGCTGGACCTGAGCCTTCTACACTGACGGATCTCCCGTTGAAGTTGTAAACCATTCCTGTACACCTACATATGTTGCGCAGAAAATCAGCGCGATCTCTTGGCTATCGAGCCTTTCTGCACATATGAGAGATATTGCTGAAAGCCTGTATGCGACCACAACTTGCGGCCTCCTACACACCCCAGGTGTCATGAGGGTGAGCGTAATCGGCAAATGCCGAGACGTGTCAACTCCGTTTGATCGGAAGCGGTTGGTCATTACGCTTTCCAAATCCATTTGGAGCCTTTGCGGCTTATCACGAGTGAAGAATGCTACGTATAGATGGTTTTTACTGTAAAGATGGCTAATAGATGCCATCACCTTGTTTCAGCTGGATTGCAGGCCTGGAACTCGATTCAACCGCGGCCATGAGTGGCTGGCTGACTAATTCGACGTTTGAATCAAATTCGAAGACATCCGAAACAACTTGGCGACTCGCTAGCCCCGCCTCTGTTAATGGGCAGCCAAAACAATCTGAGTAGGACGGCAGTTTTAGAAGCAAAACGAGCTCCTAAACGATGCTGTCAGTGCTGTACGTCGCCGTTTACAGGCCTTCTGAAGAAGACATGCATCATATTAAGGTCGGCTTGTGCCCATTTGTTTTACACGCCGCCGGTATGGACCTGTCTATTTGCGATAGTAAGACTAGTCATTATAGCTAGTGGATTTATTTGGGTTCTAATGCTCTCACACCCACTTCCAACCAATCGTTCATGGTCGCTTCTCCAGATGCCATACTGTCGTGAAATTGATCCATTGAACCCCACCCACTCTCAACGCACAATTTAATGCTCAGTTTGCGATCTGAACACACAAATGAGCCTAGCGCGGAATATTTCCTAAATGGTTCTCTGTGAACC
The DNA here is from genome assembly GCA_020744175.1 of Auriculariales sp. MPI-PUGE-AT-0066. Classification (NCBI taxonomy): domain Eukaryota; kingdom Fungi; phylum Basidiomycota; class Agaricomycetes; order Auriculariales; species Auriculariales sp. MPI-PUGE-AT-0066. The sequence continues at coordinate 60,787 of JAGTJP010000116.1, forward strand.
GACAACTACAGCAACCTGGGGGCTCATTTAAAAATAGCCGATACTATTCAATTTGTTGCGTCGGCTGACTTTGCTGCCTCTGGGAGGCACTAAGAATCACACTGGACATGAGACCAGTTATATACACACCGATATAAAGGTCTATATGGACCGACCCGCCGTGCTAAGGCCCCCAGTCCAACTCCTGCAATATGAAGCTACTAGGAAGCCGCTTCGCTACCCTCCTGGGTGCTACCGTCCTCTTCAACCCTGCTCGAGCCTCAATTGGTAGTTCCTGCAAGGTTCCCTCCGCTACGTACGTGTTTGCCACACACAATGTACATCTTGTTCGCTCAGCAAACTACTGCCTAGCATCAATGGAGAATGTCTCAATACAACGAATACCGCGTGCTGCTATGGATACTATACTGCCAAGTCTGTGTTTCCGCTTGTGTGTCTGTTCCCAAAACGCAAAACTGACGGACGCTTCCAGCTACTGTCCGCACGACCCGACAGCGGTCAAGTGCTGCACGTGGAATGAGCCATGTAAGGGAGCGTTTGGAATATGCGTTGACAAGCGTTACAATGGCTGCGCGAAGGCCTTTCTCAATAACAAGTGTCCGGGCAACAACAGTGAGTGTCAGATGGAGTTGAACCCTTGTGGACTGCAAGTCAGTGCTGAACACCAACGCAGATGTGAAATGCTGCCCTGGAAGCGAGTATGACTGGGACGGCGTCACGTCGTGCGAAGTCGGACATTGAAGGCAAAACCACTGTGTAATGGCACACTACGGCGAGCCGTACGTACGATGTTCTGCCGCGCTGCAAAATGAGACACATGCAAATGCATTTCCTGCTACCATCAGTTCGAATTTGTGCGTTTGAGACGTGAGACAGTTGCGACGGTGGCAGAACATAGCCCAGAGGGTGGCGTTTACGAGAGTCAGCTCTGCTGCTTCCTCCGCCCACTGCCCTATTTCAGACTGTGACAATCTTCGTGGAGAGGTGAAGCCAGATACAATGATTTTCTAGGGCTGTTGTGAAGCTCGCATATGACTCGACCGCCGCCCGGGAGTGCTGCATAAACGCACATCCCGCGGAGCATTGCTCCCTCAGCGCGGTCGGAAGTCATGAGAATCTTCCTAAAAGTTACCCTTCATAGTGTACCTGATTTTAACATGGCTTTTTTGGACCTGTCTGTTTTCAAAATCGTCACAGGCCGCTCCTATCTCTAAAGTTGCATCAAGAAGCAACCCGCGACAGACCCTGAGTCACTGAGTAGCGGCAACTATTCCCGTATGGTGATTCGTATGGTGATTTGTCACGGCATGCTTTCTATGGTGCATTCTCCGTGTACAGTGAACGCCGGCCTATCCGAAGCGAAGCGCGCATCCGACGAATAGCAGCATCTATCCTTTCCTCCCACAACCCGTTCCTCCTAAAATAGGAAGTTAAAACCTCATCCTCGTCATCTTCCTCGCATTCGATTTGGGCCTTTCGAAATTCCATACAGTAAGGGTCCCCACAAATACCCAACTTCCATTTTGCCCCACTCATAGATCACGTGTTGTCACGGGTTCCTTCCCCTTCCCTTTCCCCTCCTCGTACCTCGTCCACCGACGCCAGCTAGCCAGCCAGCCAACCTCCGATACATGGTGATATCCCCCCCCCCCATCGAGCCCGTTAACTTTGTTAACCTTGATTGGAAATGCCAACGAGGCGTCATGACAGCCCCCGCCCGATGCATTTCTGTCGGGGGGAGAAGTTTCGTGTTGTGCTGTTGCTTTGTGCTTGCGCTTGTACCTGTGGCTCGTCCGTTGGACCGCTCACTGACGTCGGCACGGACTTGGACAGCCCACATTGCGCATTGCGTCCCGTGCCCCGTATCCCCCGTGAAGCCGACGTCCCCCGCTTCGGGCGGCAGCAAGTTTTTACACAGTACGCACAGTCCCAGCTTCCCAGCTTCCCAGCTTCCCAGTCGTTCGCGCTTCTCAGGGGGCGAGAAAGTCTTTGCACTGCCAGCCCGAAAAACTTCAAACTTCGAACTTTCGAAGCGCTTGCAGCCCAAACCTAGAAGAACTTTGACGGGCCGAGACTTCTTCTTTGCTTCTTCGTAATAGTCTAAGGCTATTAGGCATAAGCTCGGGTCTGGGTCCATGGGCACCGTACCGTTCCTCGCGGCGCACAATCACACTGTATGGTACTGTGAGAACGTCAACTGTACAAAAGAGCTGTTATACATAACCGTTGACATCGCAACCCCCTATTCATACCACCGGCATGCGGTCGGCCACCAAACAGTCGACAGCGCATTAAAGCGAACGTGCGTGTGCGCGAGATTGCAACGGGTGTGTAACAGCAACAGTGTTTAAAATGCAGATTCCAAAACAAAAACACAAGGGTGAGGCCGGCGTAGTTAAATTTCGTAATGATACAAAAACGTATAGAGCATCATGCGTAAAGGCATTTCGACAGCGACGAGCAAATGAAGAAAACAAAATGCAAAGGGTTGCGTGAACATGAATGGAATGGGGGGGGCAGTAAGTAAGGGTCTCTAACCGTGGATAAGAACTTTTGGGGGCTTCCACATGAGTGAACAGTATGAACCGAGGGGCAGGGGCGAGGGGGGCGTAAAGGGTGCGCATGGCGGCAGAGCGTAGTGCAGAGTGCGCGCGCGCGCTGTATAGTACAGATCCAAGTAAGATTGCGTGAGTGACGAGATATGAGTGCGTGTGAGTCGTCGCGGCGGTCTGGAGCCGTTGTCATGTCATGTCATGCCTCGACACCGACGCCGAGCATGCTCTGGTGAGGAGAAGCAGCAGGACGCCACGCCGAGACGGGAGTCATAGGACCGATGATCTTGTACGTGCGTCTGAAAAAGATATCACGGAAATTTGTGCTTTGGGCGATAGTGTCGAGCCATTCCTCGATACGATCGCACGCCGAGTCGAGCAGACTGAGCAGACGCGTGGACTCGGTGATCGAGACCGGCGTGCTGGAGTAGATGGGCGTGCCGGGAGGTACGTCCTCGATTGTCGGCGAGAAGACCATGTTGGGCAGCGCGCGCGACACGTCTCGGCCTCGCGACGTCTCCGTGTCCCAGATCTTGGCGTCCAGCACGGCGGACCAGCCTTGTCGAGCTCGTCGAGCCATGACGATAGGCGCGGGAGGACGGCACGAGTGGCTGGGTAACATGGGATGGCGTCGAGCACTTCGCCCGTGTAGCGTAGCAGCAGTTCGGCGCGCAGGGCCGTCGACGGGTCAATGGGCGGTATCAGCCTAAGGGCAGAGAGTCAGCAAGTTACAATGGTCGCGCGAGTGTGATGACGACGAACAGGATGAGGGACATGAGCGGGTGGCAGGCGGCGAGATAGGCGTCGAGGGTGGCGAGCGGCGAATCCGGTTGAGAGCGTTTCTTGAACCCACGGGATATTTCGAGGAACTGGGCGTCGAGGTAGGTGATCAGTCGGTGCTCTTGCTTGGCCGTCAGCGCGCGCGGTTGTGACGACGACATGTTCTTGTGCGAGCCGCGGGCGGGAGAGGGAGCTCTGTCTGCTTGCGGTTATTGCAAGAGGAAGAGCGGCGGAGTATATTGCGTCCGTAATATCGCGGAACGAGTCTCCACAAAACCAAAGCCACAGCTTAAACAAGTGCTCAGCAGCCATCACCTCCCGAGCCCGAGCCCGACCCTCCGACTCCGCCCCGCCAGGACACCGTCTCTGTAATCTCTGTGGTGCCCGACTCTCTCTCTATCACTCTCTCACCAGCATCCGGTCCCGTATCTGACTTGCCGTCGCGCCCGAGCACCTACTTTGGCCCTCCCGACAGTACGACGGCCCTCATATCGCCGAAATTACGCGTCGCCACGCGCTCCCCCGACCTCGTCGCCTGCAACCACCAACAACCATGCAAGCTCCCACATGAAACCTTTCGCACTATCCCACTCTCCTTGTTCTCATGGCTCCCACTGACAACGCACTCTGATCCGACACACGAGCATGACACTCAAAACAAGTCGGTGCGCGACGATTGATTCCCATCACTCCCAGCCCCAGGCCCACCGCCACCGCCGCCTCCTCGCCCTCCTGCCCCCCGGTGAAACGAAGGATGGTGGGGCTCACCCTGATATCCGAACGAGATGGGCATCTTCCCATGTACATATCGTAAGCTGGGCGAAACGGAGAACCTCCGAGACTGCCCTGAATGCTCTGGCATCCGATGCCCATACCCATTGTCCGTTGTAAGTTGTTGTTCTTTCCTCTAATGAATAGCCGAATATGCGAGCTTCCGTTCCGACGGTCACCCATCCGCCTTCGTGTGTGAAACCGGCACATCATGCATCGACAAGTTTTGTGCCAGCGTCACCGTGACAGCGCAACGTGAGCCTGTGCAGCGTACACGCGTGTGATGTGTGCCAGTGTACACATAATCCGTCAAGCGCGACAGGGCAATGTCTGCTGCTGCTGCTCCGAAACAGGATAAGAGCGGGGCGGCGTTGCCGAACACTTCGGGCTTCGATGCTGCGGCTTCGAGGAATCGAGGATCAGGTCGTCATCATGTAGGATTCCCCTTCCTCGTGCGACCTGCACAGTACACGCGATTTGTCTACCATGTCGCAGCAGCAAGTCTCATTGCCCCCCCCCCCCACAACACCGCTACTGCCACCATGCCCTCCGTCAAACGCTGTGGGTTGTGTGTGTGTGTTCAAACTTCCAGCCTGATCAGGCTCAGGAGCTCAGCCTGAGACACTACGACCAAAAGGCGCCGTCGGCGGTGAACACTGCCGTCATGATCGCCAAGCTCGACTTGCGCTTACTAGGATCGACTACCGAGGATCGTTGTTTGTACTCGTCACGTCAATCCCAAGTTACTAGTGCGGAACACGGATATTCATTTACAGTAAACCAGAATCTTCCTCGTCTTCTCCCTTACCCTACCCTACCACTTCCGTATCTGTACTGGTCTTCTCATCAGGTTCAAGCGCCGCTAAAGTAGACAATAAAAACAAAACGGTCACTCAAATGCTTCACGACGACCTAATCCTGGAAACCATTCCGTCGTCGTCGTCGTCGTCGTACAAGTTAAAAAAAAGTAAAAATAATAATAATATCGTACTGCCATAAACGGTTGTGCCTGTATACTTGGCGAAGCAAATTTTCCACAGGGAGACTTGCCGTACTGATCTCATACTCATCGCAACTGACGGCAGTGGTTTCCGCAATTGTGGCTCGGTAGTAGTTTCATAACCTCACTCGGTTCAATTAGAAAATTGCCTAACCCCCATTCCCGTTTTGAGCTCATCACAAATTCGCAGATCAGGGCTTGGATGGCTAGAAAAAATAATTAACATTGGACGCGCATGCGCGCAGAGCCGTCCGTTTAGTTCCACCAGGTTCTGATTTGCGCTACGTTGGCAGGCGGATACGTCGAGATGTAGTAAATTGGAACCACATAGCCAATTGTGGTGTCTGGATTTGCTGGGTCCGGGCTCACCGCCTTGTTATTCCAAAAGCAAGTTCATCAGCGAACCACGTCTCACTCTACGCGGCGGCGGCGGCGGCGGTGGCGGGGCGATTGCATACATACCTTCGTGCGGACAGACTGCTCAATGGTTGTCGCACAAGAGCTGCAAGGCTGGCGTTCTGTGAAAATAGCGAGCGGTCTCCAGCTAGTGAGACCGCCAATCTTGGCGTTCATGTCGCCAAAGATGGCCTCTTCGGAATGCTGGTTGCCACTCCCGGCATTGTAGCTGTCGATCATCTTGGGCACCCACTGACCACCTTGAAGATCTCGTAGTACATCACCGCGAAGTTGTTGCTCTGCCAGCCTGCCGTTTGAATGCGGCTCGCTTGGTACGCAGTGCGGAGGCTCGTGATGAAATTGGGGACTTGCGCCAGGGTGGAAAGCTGCATTTCCTGAGTGGACCCACGTGCACGCGTTTCCACACGAGCCTCGAGGACGAGCTAAATTGTTTTCGTTTTAGCCACGCCAGCATCACAGACCGAGAGAGACGGCTGGAAATTGGTACACACGCTGCTGATAACCGGGATCGCATGGATACAACTGGCGGCAAAGAGCGCGCTGAAGATTGAAAATATAAATACGCTGAACGCATGACGACAAAAGTAAGAAAGTTGAAAGCCGAGTGGGAACAGAGAAGGAGAAACGAGACAGACGAGCGGAATGACCCTGACGGCACTCCCGGATGATATACCGTCGCATCCTGTGCGGTGTCGTCGATCGCGGGTGCCTGTGCTTTGCTGCGCGTGAGAAGAGCCCCTGACGGTGAAACTTCTTGCAAGTCCCGAATTGGGGTGCGCCACTCTGTTGGAAGGATAATCCATTTTAGGCTAATCATTGACACGAGGGCTGACAGATGGATTTCTCCGAGTCTTTGTAATCAAGTGGCTTGTTCAGAGATTACACCTACCACTATTGACTCTAAATGAATGTATTTTGCTCTGGAAAAAGTGCTGAATAACATGCTTCTCTGTATGTCGATTCTGAAGCCCTCAAGCCACCACTCCACCTGGCCACCGTTGTGACCCCTTATTTGGGGGGCCTTTGTGCTGTCGCTTTCCGCAGCAATATGGCTATGTTGAGTGGTCGAGACTTTGAGAGGAATGCCGAAACAACGTCTGACAGAAGCATCGAAGGTGCCCGTGCAATGACCTGTCGCACTGCCCAGCTGGAGGAACATGAGCATTGACTTTTATCCTGCTGGCAGGCTAACTCACCCAGGTCCTATCTATGACCAGCATCTCGCACGGTTTTTCTATCTTGAGATACTATGGCGGCAGGCGGCGATCCGTTGATCAGTCTTGCCGCTAACACAGGGGTGGGAGCCGCCGCAGCATTTCTACAGCGACAGTGCCCAACTTTCCTGTTTCGTTTCGTCGCCCCAAAGACGACCCCCGCAGCACTTGTGATGGAAGGCTAGGCCTCCGTCATTGACAGGCCAACAAACAATGGACTCACCGGGTGGCGAACCGTTAAAGGGTTCGGCGTACCCTCTCAGCTTCTGCATTCCCTTCCCCTTTCGCTCGACTAAGTTCTTTTTCTTTTTTTTTTCCTTCATGAGCATTTCTCGCGTCGCTTCGACGCCTTCGTTTCAATTTCTCGTCCTTATTATTATTCTTAACTGCACATGGATTGCCGCGGCTGCTGATCAAACCTGCGCCGGCATTCAACTCAATGTCGCCGCCAGCGGATGCTCTGGGCCTCTGTACTACTACAGCAAGGCAAAGCCACGAGTCAACGCAAAGACTGTCACGCCTGTGAAGGCGCTTGTTGCTCCAAGCGGCCGTGCTGCTGTGCGTTTTGCTCGTTGCACGTTCACTGTCGCTGAGTCGTTCGTAGGGCATCACTTCGACCTGTGATGTGGTCGTGGTAAGTTTTGGTCCAGTTGAAAGCCCAAGACGGCATTCTAACTTCTTCCGCAGTCTCCGGACTTTGTCCAGGAGCTTTTGGATAACGGCGTCGTCTGTAGCGGGATCATGCAGTCCTCGGCCAGCGCCGTCAAAACTCTGGAGGCAAACTTGAAGAAGCTGCTAGCTACGGCATCAAACAAGCACTCGCTGCAAAGGTACGGCACCCTTATTTTGTACCCGCAGATATTGATGGAAACACAATAGTGCCCGGCTTCCGGACATCAAGAAGGCTTACCTTACGGGAGACATGCTGAAAGCGCGACGCTATAACGACCTCGAGCGTGTGCGCCGCAATGTTTGAAGTGACAGTCTGGTATTAACCCTGTTTCCCACAGTTGGCAACGATTGACTACCTCACGCGAACGAAGACGGCGACACTGAGTTTGGCAAAGCAGATCGACGCCGCGATTAAGACCGGAGCAAAGGTCTCTGGCGGCGCGGAGGCGCAGCTTCGAGCATATTCACCAAGATAGAGAAGGAGAAGATTGTTCTGCAGGCTTCGGTCTCGCAGCAAGTGAAGCGCCTCCAAGCACAAGCAAAGCAGAACCAAGCGTACGTCGTGTAGCTTCAAGTGTGTGTGCAGCTGTTTGATCAGTTCGCCGGCAGTCGCGCAGCGCAGTGCGGAAAAGGTGCTGCTCCTGGAAAGGGTAAGCGCGGTGAGATCCTTGGCGTCTCACGGATGGTGCGTCAGTTCAGCGAGGCTCCGATGTCGAGCCTGGAGATGCGCGCGGCTGCGGTCAGCAGAACTCCACTCGACGGTCCGCGGGCTCCCCCAGCTCCGACATGTCCGGTCAAGAATGCAACCAAGAAACAGGTTGTCAAGCGCAGCCAGGTCAAAGAGAAGCCCGCTCCTAAGAAGACGCCGAGGAAGCCCAAGACACAACCAAAGCCCAAAGCCCCGTCACCGAAGAAGCAAGTCGTGAAGCGACCGGCTGTGAGTAGCAGAGTCCGCATTGCGTACAGAGTAACTGATGCCGGAAGCAGAATCGTGCTCGCCGTACACCTGGGAAACAGGCTCCTCGGAAGCGTGTAACACCGAAGCAGAAGCCCAAAAGGTCCCGAAGCCTACCCGCAGGCCGAAAGGCACAGCTCGTCGTCGTCGTGGCCGGCGGTGAACCTCACGATAGTGAAATCATACCTTGAACAGTCGATTTATTTTAATTTATAACTCACTAAATTGAATATAAGTCTCGTCAATCCACTGTTTGTCATTGTTTGTCAAACACATTAGCGCTCCGACACTTGCCTCCACAAAAATTTCGCATCGCCATGGAGTATCGCCCCAGCCTCCCCGCAGAGGAAACTGAAAACACCAACGACAGGCTTCTGATGAAGTGCATTTTGATTGGTCTTCAAGGCAAGGGCGAGCGAAATGCGATAATTTGCACACGCGCGACGACTAATGCGCTCTGCCTCGTGGGGATAAATTCCGAGACAAGGCTCTGCGGAAGGAGTACTCGGATCTTCTGGATGGGCTCACGCAGTTCTTTGTCAGGACGCCAGCAGAACACAGCCTTGCATCGTTGGAACAGCGTTGGCAACAGTGCAACTGTGGCGGGCCGCCCGACGGCCTGATCCAAAAATTGCACCAGCCGCGTGAAGAGTTCCCAACGAGTTTAGCGCAAGTGCTATATGTGGTAATCGACGTCCTGAACTACACGATACTGCATGTGAACCTAGAAAAGCTCGTCGGGGCGGCATCATCCACAAAATGGCCACAGTCCCTAAAGCAACTCATGCCTACCGGTCCCGATAGCGTTGTCGGAGCTGCGGTTCATTGGATCGAATTCATGAAAAACGAGCCTAGTCTTGTTTCAGCGCCGTTCCTGTACCTTGCCATGCTCATGGAGATCTGCCCATCACTCCGGCGCCCCGTCATCACTCCAAGAAACTCCTCCAGCACTTCGTTGACGTACTTGTCCAACAAATCGATCTTTTCATCGGCCATACATTGGTTCCGACGTACGACTTGCCACCTCACGGACAGAGTAATCTCCACGACCTCTTTGACTACTACAACATTGTGGATAGTTCGGTGAGCGAACTATTGGAAGACGGCGAGTACACGTATTGGAAGGAGCACAGCATGCGGCTATACAACGCTATGGCACGACTTCGTGCAATGCCAGAGTCGGAGCTGGAGGTGTTCAACTCGGAGGAACGACATCACGAGAAATTTCTCGAAATGATGCATCACAGCTTCTGGATGACTATGCCAACTGACAGTCGCCCGAGAACGTCAAGTGGCCGCACTGGGACGCCGCAGTGATGTCCCTGTCCTCACGGCCCGACACCATGCTTTTCACGCTTATTGAGCAGTTCGAGGAATTGTACATGTGCGCGGGTCCATCGTGTCTGCGTCGGGCCGAGGAGCTCGAGAAGCCATTGCGAAATGTCAGCGCTGTCGGCTTCTGCGCTACTGCTCGACGGACTGTCAGCTGGAGGGTTGGAATTGGCAGCAGTCACCCCACAAGATCACATGCAAGATGATCCCGCGGTTCACAGCAATTTTAGGCAATGTCAATGAGACTCACGGGCACATTGATAATGTGTCCGAGCGTATTTATAGAGCCGTAGAGGATGCAGGTGTGTCGTGGCACGATGGCGATCTGGTGGCAACAGCACTGAGCAAGCTGATATTCCTACGAGAGGCCATAGAAAGAACGTAGAGAATGCACACTATACAACGATCTATAAGTCAACGTATTCCCGCCTTACCTGTGGTACCTGTTAGCACTTATTTTACTTCCGTGGCCCGGCTCGAAACAGAGTTCTTCATCTTCACGAAGAATCACATGTGCTACTGAGCAAAGATGAAGTGGCTTGGGCAGTTTTTTCGAAATGGATATTGCACGCCTACTAAATGTTCCAGTGTCATATCCCGTTTTGCGGAGCGATGGTGAAAGAGTTCAAATTGATCACAATCGTTATAAGGCCAACTGTCGCGTATTTTCATTTAAAGAACCCAGAGACGAACACATAAGATGTCGCCGAAAAAGACCTTGAGCATCAACCTTGAGAAAATGCAAGTTAGTAGGCGGCTGAGTAGCACGTGACGGCGGCTGTGGGCGGTACCGGCGCACGAGCAGAGGTACGACATTCCGATTCAACACGTAAATGTCTTAAATACGCTTGAAAATAACCCATTCAATGGCCGATTTTACACGTCGTGGTACCGTCCCAGAAGTACGCCGTGCCAGGGCAGCATTTCACATCTGACACCCGAAATCGTTAGCCTGAGCCTCCGCAAGTATGTGACACTCAATAGGGCTCTTGTCGCGACCCCCAGACACTCACTGCTACTGCCCGGACATTTGTCGTTTAGAAAAGCGGTGTAGCAGCCCACATAGCGTTTGTCGACGCAGACCCCGCGCGCACCGGTGCAAGGCTCGAATGACGTGCAACACTTGACCGCCGTCGCGTCGTTGGACAATAGCTGAGCTAGTCTTTAGTTTCGTCCGCAAGACACAATATGTGGGCGGATGTACGAACTTGGACGTGTAGTATCCGTCGCAGCAGGCGGTGTTGGTGGTGTTCTGGCACGTTCCGGAGATACTGCTCGGCAGGATGTTGCGTGAATATGACATCTATATTATATAGTGGCGAGTGAGCTCACGACGCAGATGGCACCTTGCATGATCCCCCAATTGACGCTTGGGTGGGGTTGAACAGGACTACAGCGCCGAGCACGGCGATCAGGATGCTCTCGAGCGGCTTCATGATCAAATGCGAGATAAAGAGCCCTCAGCTGGTAGGAAGGTCCACGAAGCCTCTATATATTGGCAGGCACAGTATGACAGGACATTTACAGGAGATTCTCAAGATTGCCTACAGTCGTCGAGATGAGTCAAAAATACTCTTACCGGCGAATGCAACACGAGGACACTGGGCAGGGCCCTGCAGGGTCTCAGCGGCAATAGCGAGGCCGTACGTTCAAATCTCATCGGTTCCAGAGATGTGGCGATCGCAGTGCCACAGTTGCCGCAGCTCAATGCAACGAGACCGAGGTTGCTGAACAGATTGTACTGTATTCCTAGGGCAATCAATATTGTGGTGAGTTTCTGGTCTGGCGGCTGGGGTTCTGGTGAGCACATTTATGATGATATTTGCTGGAATCGGGCGAGAAGATCTTGGCAAGTTCATCCCTAACTAGTCAGCAGCCAGCTCGTGTATGTGCATTTCATTTCATTATATGTATATTTCATCCGCTCGAATGTAAAGGTATGGATAATGGAGCTCTGGCGAGTTATCGGTCAGTGCATCAGATCCAAGCTGGATAAGTTGGGATCACAAGCGGTGCACTAAATGTTCAGTGAGATTCTCAGTTTTTCCCGGTATCGTCTCCGCCAGTAGTCAGGCACTACAATAACCCTCAGTGGGAGGGCTATTCTTGACACGTCCCTGTAAATGGTTCTCAGAAAACACTCCGGCACTTGAAGAAGACATTCCGTACTTGAATTTGATAGACCAAATCATCATCTTAGTTGAGCCATATAGTGACATGAAAATCCCGTCACATGCAATAAATATAAATCGAGATGCGAATCAATGAGCCCGATCACTAGATAAGCACCGGACACCTGATCTTCATCTCCAATCAGGGTGAGTAGATCATAACATCGACAATAGCCCACATGATGAAGGTACAGCGGTTCGTGAATTGAAGCACACAGTCAAACTGTGAGAGCGGCGGAGATCCTAGGGAGTTTGGAGTGACGAAAACTTCCTGAGAAGTTGCTCAAGCCGAATCTCTTCCACATATTTGAGCCTGAATGACAGGTGCCATACTGCAACAGTGCAAGACCGATGTCATCATTCTAGCAATAGCCAAATTCCTCGCTGTCCATTTTACCCGAAGAAAGGATAGTTTTGTTACCCACGCGTGAGGCGATGGCGGAGTCGGGTGCGAAAGCGAGATTTTTGTTCGTGTCTTCCTTCTTCGCGCGGCGCGCGGACAAATGAGCGTCGTTGTCTGCGTTGACTGTAGGCACGCGCTCCAAGGTGGCGTTCGTGCCTTCTCAACATCTCCTCAACTCTTGCGCGCCGGAGGAACCAAAAAGTCCAGCACATCGCGGAAACTCAGTCGACCGCATGGGGCGTCAGGCTCGTCGTCAAGACTGGACAGGCCCGCGCAATGAGAGCTATAATACACCCTTCAAAAGGCGCACTCCGCAGTGGCAGTCGAACTTTCCGCTCGCTTGGAAGTCAAGCATTCCGGCAAACCAGGATGGACATCCGTCGCCGCACAGCGATCCACGTAAGCAGTGGGAACCCGTGCGCATCTCGTCGGAGACGTTCTACAAGGCCGCACGCGAGCATCTGGAGCAGTGGACCAGCTCGCTCGTCGGCGTGGAGCGGCTCGTCGGGATTGGTGTGCAGCCGCGCGATGCCTAAGAACATCGTCGGCCACTTCGGGCGTGGGCCAGGGAACAGCTGGCCAATCCCAGCAAATACGTATTTCAGTCGTGGTTTGAAGATGAATACTCGTGGGCCATGAATTCTATGGCCGACTTTGTGCCCGCGCTCGATCTCATGATCACCGCCGCATGATATCCTGGGCGGCTGGGTTGTACGATTACCGCACGCGCGAGGGGCTCGAGGTATGGCCGGGACTTGACACCATCGCCAAGTTGTACAATGCTGCTGATATGCGCCACCACGCCGAGGCTTTCCCCGAGGCGCGCAAGTTGCACCGCAAGATCATCATGCACGTCGGCCCAACTAACTCTGGCAAGACCTACAACGCCCTGCGCGCCCTCGCCGCATCTAATCGCGGCGTATGCTGGCCCACTGCGCCTGCTCGCGCACGAAGTTTCACACGCATGAACACGGGCTCCGTCCTCCCGCAGGCATCGATCGCGACCCGTCCGACCCCGACAAGTTGTACCCGCGCGTCTGCAACCTTATCACGGGCGAGGAAAAGCGCATGCTCTCGGACAATGCGCGCCGCTCGCGAGCTGCACCGTTGAGATGCTGTCATTTATCACGCACTACGATGTCGCCGTCGTGGACGAGATCCAGATGATCGGCGACCGCGCCCGTGGCGGCGCTTGGACATCTGCCGTTCTCGGGCTCGTCGCGGACGACATTTGTGTGGCGAAGTGAGCGCCGTGCCTATTGTGGAGGCCCTGTGCGAAGCCACTGGCGACGAGCTCGTCGTGCACAACTACGAGCGTCTGTCGCCGCTCATGGCGGGCAGTGTCAGTCTAAATGGCGATCTCTCGAACCTGCGCGAAGGCGACTGTGTCGTTGCGTTTTCAAGGAACACGATCTTTCAGCTCCGGGCCCAGGTTCAAAAATCGACGCCGTACAAGGTCGCCGTCGCATATGGCATGTTGCCGCCCGAGTTGCGCGCGGAGCAGGCCAAGCTATTCAACGAGCAAGGCAACGAGTATGGTGTCATGGTCGCGAGCGACGCTATTGGCATGGGTTTGAACCTGTGAGTGCAGATATCTACTTTGGAAGTGCCATCGCTGACGAGCTCCCAGGAAGATCAAACGCGTTATATTGAAAAGACGAAGAAATGGGACGGCGAAAAAGAAGTTATGCTCTCGTTGTCCACTATCAAACAGATTGGCGGACGTGCAGGCCGGTTCGAGCTTGGTGGCAGCGTAGCGCCGGGTATCGTCACCACACTCCAGCCCACTGGTCTCGAAGACGTTCAGCTTGCTCTCCGCGTCCCCACGCGCCCACTCAAACGCGCCGTCATCGAACCCCCGAACGACCTACTCCTCTCCCTGCTCCAGATCCTGCCCAAAGAGGCCCGACCCT
>JAGTJP010000117.1:0-74313 GCA_020744175.1 Auriculariales sp. MPI-PUGE-AT-0066
TCCAGCCCATCCAGTTGAACGCGCAGTCGAGAGGACCGAAGTCGGTATCCATCTTCTGGAAGTTCGGGCACATGAACAGATCAATGCCGGCGGTCGAGCGAACGGTGGCGACATCGAGACGGTCACCAGCGAATGAGGAGACGAATGCCTTGCCGTCGATCATGAGCTGAGCAGGTTTGGCGCCGTACTTCTTAACCAACTCGCCGATGCGAGCGGCCTCGCTGTCCTCCTTGAACCAGTTGAAGTCGAACCTGCGCCAGACGTCAGCTCGGATGCTCTCTACAAACGACCATGAGAAGTACTCACGAGATGAAGACCTTCATGTCGTTGTTCTCAGCCGACTGGTACGCGAGCTCGAGCTGGGCATCCGTGTACGGGTCAACACCGATGTTCAGAGCGAACGCGTCGATACCGATCTCCTTGGCGCGCTTCATGTCGATGTCGTAGTCGGCAGGGCTGTTGCGATTGCTGACAATGCCAATCTGAGTGGAGAGCATGAGTTTGGTAGCAAAGCGGATACCCTCTGGAGCTTACCATGAAGTGCGAGAAGACGAGGCGGCCGGTGGCGTTGGAGGGAGGGGCAGGAGTATCGGAGGGTGTGGTCGTGGGAGCCGACGTCGTCGAGCTGGTCGGGGTCGACGCGGGAACTGAAGACGAGTCCGTTGGCGTAGAGGTAGGGGCCGAGGATGAGTCAGTCGGAGTAGACGCAGGAGCCGAGGACGAGTCAGTTGGGGTGGAGGTGGGGGCCGAAGTTGAGTCGGTGGGAGTTGACGCAGGCGCAGAAGAGGAGCTGCCGCCAGACGGGGGAGCGGTCGGGCCAACCGTGTCAGTCACGGTGACGGTTGACGTTGGGGCGGCGGTGGCGGGGGGCTGAGCGCCAGCACCGTAAGTCGGGCTCGGCGCACACGACGCCTGGAGACCCTTCGAGAACGCCTGGAGCGAGATGTCGTTCAGGTAGTCAATGTCGGCAGCGGCAGGAACGGAGCCGGCAACCGCTGGAATGCATTGTCAGCGGGCTGCCCAACAGGCTAGGATGAGATAGGACTCACGGTTGAAGTTGTAGATGCCGCAGATACACTCGTCGACGATCGGAACGAGCGAGACACCAGAGAAAACATCACTGCCACCACGCGAGAGCGCGAACGCCTGAGTACCAGTACCCATGTCGACCTTCATGAGGGTTGCACCAGTACCGGCCTCAGCGACATACTCGACACCACCGGAGTTGATAGTGACGGTGCCGGGCTCCTTAAGCAGGGCGACAACGAAGACCTTGTCCTCCATCGTCTCCCAACCGTCGGGCTTGCCGTTGAAGTAGTTGTGCGTCGAGTTGTCAGCCGGACCCATGGTCGTGTCCGTGGCATCACACTCGACACCGCGAGGCGTGCGACGGTACCAGTACACGATCTTGTCCTCCTCAATGTACGGGGTGACATCGGTGGCACCAGCCTTATAAGCCTTGATGTATGGGATGGCCATGTCGAGGAAGCCGTCGTGCGATGCGTCGTTGACCCACTTGGAGCCACCATCGTCGGTGTGCGTGCTTGAAAGCGGACCGATGTAGTGAGACTCGCCGTAGTCGTTCCAGGTGGTGATCTCGATGTAGTTCGGACCCATGGCAAGGATCTCGTTCCAGCGGTTGAACCAGAGGTCGTCGCCGGGGAAGACCCAGTTCTGCAAATTAAGTTAGTCTTCGTAAATATCCGGCCGTTTGACATCTCACCTTAGAGTACGGGACCTCAGAGCCGAAGTGCGTGAAGAACCAAGGGGAAACGGGCGCCATATACGGCTTGCCGGCGAGCTTGTTAAGGTAGGCAGTGTCGCCGTCATGAACGGTGACGAGCTTGCCATCCTTCGGTGCCTTGTTATCTCCATCGTTGTTCCAGCCCATCCAGTTGAACGCGCAGTCGAGAGGACCGAAGTCGGTATCCATCTTCTGGAAGTTCGGGCACATGAACAAGTCAATGCCGGCAGTCGAGCGGACAGTGGCAACATCGAGACGGTCACCAGCGAACGAGGAGACGAATGCCTTGCCGTCGATCATGAGCTGAGCAGGTTTGGCGCCGTACTTCTTGACCAACTCGCCGATGCGGGCGGCCTCGCTGTCCTCCTTGAACCAATTGAAGTCGAATCTTTGTGCAGTGTGAGTGATTCTGTTTTCAAATGGCCATGAGAGGTACTTACGAGATGAAGACCTTCATGTCGTTGTTCTCAGCCGACTGGTACGCGAGCTCGAGCTGGGCATCCGTGTACGGGTCAACACCGATGTTCAGAGCGAATGCGTCGATACCGATCTCCTTGGCGCGCTTCATGTCGATGTCGTAGTCGGCAGGGCTGTTGCGATTGCTGACAATGCCAATCTGAGTGGAGAATATGAGTTTGGTGGCAAAGCAGATACCCTCTGGAGCCTACCATGAAGTGTGAGAAGACGAGGCGACCGGTGGCACCGGATGGTGGAGCAGGAGTGCTGGTTTCAGTTGTTGCCGGGGTAGATTCCTGCGACGTTGTAGTCGTCGAGGGAGTCTCAGCCGGTGCGTCGGTGGTGGTAGTCGTGGAAGGAGTCTCAGCAGGCGCATCGGTGCTCGTCGTGGTCTCGGTCTGTGCTGGGGCATCGGGCGAGGTGGTCGGGGAAGTCGGGGGAGCTGGCGCGGAGCCGCTGCCCGTGACACTGCCAACGAAAATGTTGAAGTTGTTGACCTCGCAGGTCTCAGTGATCTCGAGGTCGCTATCGCCATTCATGACCGTCGCGCCATCGCGGGTGAATGCGAACGACTGCTTGCCGACGCCCATAGGAGCCTGAACTGTGGTGATACCAGCTGGCACGTCAATCTCAACGGCCGCGTTGCCGCCAGAGGTGATCACAACCTTGCCAGGTGCAGTCGCCATACTGACGATTGCGCGGGTTAGAAAGATACTTTCAGTCGAAAACAAGAGGACTTACGCAATGACGAATACAGCATCAGCGACGAAGTCGGCACCGTTGGGCTTCGCGACGGGGTCCGTGCATGATGCGCCCTTGGGATTTGGGCGGTAGTAATAGACAAGCTCATCGACCTGCAGAGTGATGTGAGCCACGTCTACCTATATTACTCCCATCAAACTACTGACACTGGCAGTCGCCTTCTTCTCGCCAGCCTTGAAAGCTTTGATGTACTCAGCCGTGACATCGCGCAGCGCATCGTGCTAGAGGGGTATGAGCGAAACGATCCAAGTGCTGTTTCTGGTAGACGCACAGGCATGCCGCGAGTCCACTTGACTGCCCCGGTAGGGCCGCCGGCGTATACGTGCTCATCTTCAGGATGAAGCGGGCCAATGTAGTGGGCCTCGCCGTAGTCTGGCAGCAACGGTGAGATGCCAGTTCAAGGCAATGTGATGCTTCACCCACCATTCCAGGTGAGAATCTCAACAGCTCCAACACCGAGGTCAAGCATTTGATCCCAGCGAGTCGTGTAGAGGGTGTCGGACAAGAACAGCCAGTTTTTGTTGTATGTATCACCGCCGAAATGCGTGAAGAACCACGGTGAGATCGCTGAGGTAGCGCATCAGCAAGCGATGTATCGAAAGTTCAGGGCAGCTACTCACGGGCCATATAGGGACGGTCCTTAAGAGCGTCCATGTACATCTTGTCGAGGTCAATGGTGGCGTTGGCGCTGATGGGCTGGTTGCCCTCGTTTGGCCAAGCGGCGTTCCAGGACATGCCGCAATCAACGTCCCAGTTGTTGAACGAGCCGGGTTGGCCGTTCGGGCAGGCAAAGATAGACAGACCAGATGCGGCCTCAGCGCCACGCCAGTCCATGTTGTCGCTGGGAGTGGTTGTCAGAAGTAAGCGACACGGGCAATGACAGCGACAAACCCAACGAAGGACGAAACGAAGACCTTATCCTGGTATATCAACTGGCCAGCCATGGAGCCGTACTTCTTGAGATAGTCTCCAATCATCGCGACCTATGCAACACTAGTAAGTAGTTGCCATGTCGGATAACGCTAAGTAAGGCTCACATCACCACCACCCCAGTACGCGAAGTCGAAGGAGATGAAGACCTTGAACCCCGTAGCCTCTGCGGCGGCGTACGCGAAGCCGAGCTGATCGTCGTTGTACGCGTCCTTGCCGATGTTGAGAGCAAACGCATCAATACCGATACTGGCAGCAATCTTCATGTCTGCTTCCCAAGCAGCCTGATCATAGGTCTCCACGATGCCCACCTATTGGGCAAGCCTCAATTTTGAGCTGGGTTTACAGCACCGTCTCAGAGACGTACCATGAAGTGGGCAGCAACGAGCTTCTCGCTAACCTGGCGCTTGGCGACAGCATGGGGAGCCGCAAGAGCAGTTCCCGAAACCGCAAGGGCAGAGAACAGCGTCGAAGAAAGACGCATGAAGAAGAAAAAAAATGCAGAAAGGAATAGAAAGGAAAGAGAAAAAGAAGAAAGTGAGGACCTGATCATGCCCAAGTTGCGGGTTTATAAGTGCTGGGCCACGAGGATCACTTGATCACTTGTGAGAAGTTAGATATAGTGCCCCTACAGATGCATGCAAGTTCGTTGCGCTTCTCAAGGAGTGGCGCTAACAACCCAAGACCCGAAAAGGTAGAATGCATGATGGGCGCGGTCGTCAGCCTGTGCTCCTCATTTGGGTCCCGGTCAGCGACAAATGCGAGATCCAGTGCGCAATGCATCGATGCCGCGCTTTCACCAGGACGGCAAGAAGGCAAGAAGAGTAATAGCGGCCGCCGAGGACGTATGGTGCAGCTGAAGAGTAGCGCAGAAATTCTACTGAGTATCCAGCGACATCTCTGCATAGAAACGGCTCACTGCAGCCATTGCCAGACGGTTCACGTTTTGCGAAGACCGAGCTGTCGGTTCAACACAATGCAGAGTGATAGATTCGTCGGGCATGACGATGTTTGAAGTAGAATCTACAGCATGGCACCTAGGAGAACAAGCGTAACAAATTTGCGCGCGAGCGGTAGTGGCTCGCGGTTGTGTGTGAGAGCAAGCGGGTTGTTAGGAGAAGAAGCTGCCCCAGATGCACCGCCCCCCGCAAAGCCTGATCCTCTGCCTGAAATGCCGCTTCTGTGCCGGGTGGCGCGCGTTTAAGATGCCGCATAATCCGTCGATACAATACCAAGTTATCCAGTTTTAGCCGTTGGTAAGTGCGAATTAATTGCGCAACGGGGAGCAAAGCCTAGCGGCGCAGTTCTGTGGGCAATCGGTGTCACGCGCAGTCGCGCACCCTACTCCGGCCTCATCGCTTTCATTTATCGACCAGGAAGCTTCTCGACGTTTATGCTTGCTACAGCCACCGCGTGAGAGGCACCACCTGGTCTTCAGGAAGGAAAGGACAGTGCAAGTACTCCTACTTCAGGAGGCGGAATGATAGTACTGAAAGTCAGTATGTTCGCCCGTAGGTTCACATTGTTTGATAGCAGCTAGACAAGCCAATCGCGGACTACATTGCTAAAGCCGTTGTTACATATGACCGCGAACGGGTAGAGGCTCGTATCTGGCCGAGACCCATCAGCGGTGTCATAGCTATGGTGGGCGGGACTTACGGTGCTTCCAGCGACTTGCTCTCCTCCTCTGTGAGGCGGAAGTCTCCAATCATTGCTTCTTCCAGACGCGCAACACTGCTGACTCCCACAATTGGGCTTGAGATCTTGTTCATCGTCCACGCGAGCGCCACGCGCGCCATCGTCGTGTTTTTGACCTTGGCAAGCTCCTCGACGCGCTTGATGATCTCCAAGTCAGACGCGCGGTACTTTTTCTCGAACGGCGTGCCCTTCGCTGCATCACTACGTGTCGTTCCTTCGCTGCCTTGAGGACGAGCAAGTGCGCCAGCCGCAAGCGGTGCCCACGGAATGAGGCCTGTGACATGCCATGTCCGTCAATCACTTCTTCTGACCAACCAGCGACAGATTATGCGCACCAATTCCATTAGCGAGACAGTAAGGAATCAATTCGCGCTCATCCTCGCGATACAAGAGCGAGTACTCGTCCTGCATCGAAACGAACTTCGTCCAGCCGCGGCGCGACGCGACTTCGTTGAGAGCTGCAAACTGCCAGGCGCGCATGCTTGAAGCGCCGATGTAGCGGACCTTTCCTTGCTCGACGAGGTCGTGCAGCGCCTTCATCGTCTCTTCCATTGGCACGTCCGCGTCGAAACGATGGATCTGGAAGAGGTCGATATAATTGGTCTGTAGGCGTCTCAAGGATGCCTCGACAGCGTTGAAGATCGCGGCCCTGGAAAGACCAGCCTAGAAGTACTGAGTATCCAAAGCTGCATTCCTTTTGAAATAGCTCACCTGATTGACGTAGTCACGGTTGGTCTTGGCCCAAACGTTCAAGTCAGCCATCTTAGCGGCGGGACTCTCGCCCACGGGCAGGTAGCACTTGAAGGTGCGAGTCAGGCACTGTTAGACGTTGTCTATAGACTGATGACGATTCACCTTGGTGAAGATCACGATCTGGAATGATGTATGTTAATTACGATTAGATTATAGCAGGTGGCCTACCTTATGGCGCGGTATGTCGTACTGGGAAGCGACAATGAGTCTTGATTGAAGATAGGGAGACGTGATTCAAACCTTCTTTATGAATCTGCCAATGATCTCCTCGGAGACACCTATTTACTCGTCAGCACCTTCCGATCTGCAATCACCTCACACCAACCTGCCGAGTACATATTGGCGGTCTGAGCAAAAGTAAGCACATACTTCAATCGCATATTGCGCCCAAACAGTACGAACGTCAATCGTGTTCACGCCGCGATCCCATGCATTCTGAGCATGCAGTCAAATTCTGTGTGCAATGGATGGCCGAATATTAGTGAGCAGCACGAACCTTGAGAACCTCAATGGCCTAGACGGAGCTTGGATGTTAGCGACGCTGACGTTTAGGGGATCTAATCTCACCTCGGCTTCCTCGATGACCCATTTCTTCGACAAGTCACAAGACGTTAGCCGTGTCTGCCCCACTTCCTAAACGACGTAATAGCTCGTACCCCCCAGTCTGCAGGATTAGGGTAAACCAGACGTGACAAAAGATACCAGGACCAGCGCACCTTTGTGGCCGAAACTCATCGCTCCAACCTGAGCGATAATCATGCTTAGCGTTCGCACGTTGACGCGCAGATCGGGTTGGGCGTACTATGGGAACTGAGATGCGGAGACCGCTCTTACCGAGCTGGCGGTAGATGACGGTGGGTGCGGACATTCGGGATTGGAAGTGAAGTGAGGGGATAAGGAAAAGGACAAGCCTGGTCCGTCATCAGTCACGTTGACGTGCTATTTATCGCCTGGCTCCCACTGAAGCCGCGTTCGGGGAGAAGGCTCACGTGCTTTGTCAAAGCATGCAGTTTGGTGCGTGCGTCAGCTAGCACGCCTCAGCGGCGCTTATGTTTGAATTAGTCATCCTGCCATCCAAGAACCTCCTTGACGCATAAGGTTCGGCAGCCAGTTTCCGAGCAAATCTTCTGGCCTCTGACGTGAGTTGGCCTCGGTAAATATACCGAGAACGACTAAGTATGATTTGACCGGCTTCCGGTCAAAGGACGATAGGAACTCGGATGTTGAATGCTCACCGTCTTGATTAAATAAAAAACAGCTGTATCAGAAGACAAGAACACTTCGCCATTCACCTTCTCGCGCGACGACCACCGCTTGTTCGATAACCATCGAGCGAACGCTACTTTAATCCTAAGTAACTTGTCCCACGATTAGTAGAACTGGTCCGAGCCGGAGCTCAACTCTGATGCGTGGCGACTTGCAGAACGTGAACTCTGTTGCATCAAAGTTTTGCCGATGACGTCGCAGGCTCAGGGAATCCCAGGAAGAATGAGTAGCAGCAGTCTCCGGTGCTCGGCGGAGAAGAGGTCAGGTCAAGTGGAAGGCTACGCAGAGCATCGATCAACGTTCTGGACACCAGCGCACTGACTCAGTGCACGAAAAAACAAGATCTCTCTCGTTGATATCCGGTGCCGCAGGATTCAAGCTGCATGATGACCCAGTTCCACTTCATTTGATCGCAAGAGACGTCGGTCACGTCCAAGGAAAGCGTAGTCGATTCATGGGAGTTTGGCATGTAACCATGGAGTGCAGTAGCGAAGGTGCAGAGAGGGTTCATACAGCACAAAGGATGAGATCGATGCGCGAGTCGGGCGAGTACATAGCTGCCGCGTGCCTTAGTCGGCGCAAAGACCAGCCTCAACCGAGTCAACATTCAGATGTTGGACGGGTACAGCATCTACGGCAAGAAACGTGAGGACTAATCCATTTAGACGCGCAGGGGGACGTACGACGCGGATAGATGCGCCAAAGGAGTGAGGCGGAAGGTTGCTCTTGAACTTGCTCTTGACGACACCAGAGTTGCCATGCGAGCGGGTTACACGCCCCCAGATGACGCGAACCTTGGACCCATGCGTCTCTGTCTTCGCCTTATAGACATATGCGAGACGCTGCGATAGATAATGTTGGCTCAGGCAGTCACTTTGCGCGGATCTAGCGCACCTTGCCGAGGTAGAATTGCGCATCGTCCTTGTTGGAAACACCCTCGATCTGGATGAGCGAGGTGTTGGGGCGCGTGTTGCGCTTGCCGCGCTTGTGGCCCAGGACGCGGCCCTTTGCGTACAGTCTGTGCTCAATGAATCAGTGTACTGAGTATTACACAACGAAATTTTCGCGCAAAGAGCGGCGCGAGCCTGAGGAATTATCAGGAGTAGCAACACACCTTGTGGAAGGCATGTCTTGAAGGGACGGCGCGAGGCTGTCTTTTGTCGGGATCGGTGGGCGGAGCGAGGAAGGAACGGAACGGTAGTAACCGGCACGTTCCGGAAGCTTCGTTGCCGTGGCCGCCGAAACGAGGGGCAGAGGAGGAAAATGAAGCAGGAGGAGGAAATAGGGTGGAGGGAAGAGAAGAAAGCGGAAGGTTAAAAAGCTCAGATGGAAGATTGCAGGAGGATCTGGAGATATACAGCATGAAGATGTCCAGAAGTGATCGACATGCGCGGTTGCGGTTTATGGTCACATTGAGTGCAATTCGCATTAGACAAACCTATAAAATCCATAAGATCAAACAATATCCTCTACTAGAACGGCGGCAGAAATCAAGTCAAGTGAACACCTGTCACGGTTAATCCACTTCCCTCGTTGAACAGAATTGGAGCTCATAGATTACGGAGAAACAGCCAAACTTCAACAATTAAACGGTCCAAAAACTACTCTTTGCGAAACCCAAAACTTCAAGTCAAGTCAAGTCGAACCAGCTTCAGCTGCTCAGACGGCAGATATTTGACAGCGCCGTCCCAACTCCTAGAAAAGGCAAGCAAGCGTGAGCTTCAATCTAGCACCATGTAGCATTGGGTGGTTATATTTAATTAAATCATTGCAGCTGCCTTTGAAAAGCTGCGCCACGGTGACAAGGTTGAGGTTGGGTTGCACCGGAATTGCCCGAGAGCGTGTCAACTCAGCTCTTCTTCCTCCTTGACCGATCCTCGAGTTTCGAGGCCGCGCCCAATACCCTATGGTCGAACCAGCCCCTATTCAGTCACAGATGGCGAGTACTTGCCACAGATGTGATAAGATGGAGACGAAGGCGTGCGGCAGCTGTCGCGCCGTTCGTTATTGCTCTACAGCCTGCCAGCGCTCCGATTGGACCGAGCACAAGTTCACTTGCAAACCAGACTCGATAACATGCTCCGACCGGCTAGTGCGCGCTGTCACGCGCGACGAAGCACCTCATGATCACGTCGAAACGCTAATTGCGTTCAAGTTTCACAAGGTTCATTTAGACAACGACACACGTACGCTAGTCGCGTTCTATAAGTATCTCGTCACCAAGCTCAGCATTTCGGCCAAGATTCTAGAGACATGGTTGAACGATATGGATCTGCTTGCTGGTATCGAGGCGGCTGTACTTGGGTACAAGTCCCAGGCCGAAGAACATGTCCGTTGGGTCTGCTGGTTCGTACACGGGAAAGAGCGCATCTGGCAGAAAGTTTCGTCATACGAGGACCCAGTTGACGTAACTCTGCGTGGGAATTCATTCGCGAGTCTAGTGGCGGATCTGGACCTCTCGATGTCGTCGGCTTCCTCATGGCGAATGGTATGATACCCATTTCCGACTTTCCGCCCGAAAACCACAGCGACTACTGCAGCCTAGAGCTTTATCGCTACATGCTCTCGGAGTGCACGCCGGACTTGACGAGCGTTCTCTGGGTTGCGTTCGGCTTCGTTGCGGGCGAGCGCGCGGACGCAGAACGACTCAAGTACGCTTACACCATGCTCATTCACCGCTGCGCCTTCGAGGAATTTGTGAATGCCTTCCGTACCGGTCATCTCTACGACCTCCTGGAACACTACAAAACTGCTCAGCATCTACATCGCGACGTTCAGTGTATTCTTCAAGACGGACCAATCGATGTGCGCACCGTCTGGCACCTTAAGCACTATGTTACTGTTCTGCACAAACGGGTCGTCCGTTCCGAATCTCCCCTCGGTGTGGCCTTCGACGAGGAGTCCATGGCGCGCTACGGCTTCGACGACATTACCGCTGACACCCAGGATTGGATCAAACTCGCTGACATCTACTATCGCTTCTTTTGGAACAAAGACGCGAACCCGCTGGAACTCGAGCTCGCGATGCGCGAAAGTCGCATCGGAGACTATCTTCTTCACCGCCCGTTTATGCGCCTCGATGAGGAGGAACAGGATTTACTGTTGCGCGTCACCCTGCGACTGGCTGCCAACCGCGTCGAGCACGACCGTACGGACAACTTCGGCTATAACCAATCGTGACCTTCACTGTGATACTTGCTATGTTATTGCTTCTAGACCTATTTTGTAATACCACTGTCTGTAACAGGTTGCGCGGTGATGCGATGTTGTGAAATTTAGAAAGGAGACAGCGGTGCCGGGGATCTGCGGACTGGCTTCGCAACGCTGGCTCCTTCCACCTCCTTTGGCAATGTCCCGACAATTACATGTCCCTTCGATTTGTCCGTGGAGTGGCTACTGTGCCGTGGCTACTGTGCCGTGGCTACATTGTAGTCGGCTGCGAGCGCCTGAATACTGATATATAAGCTCGCCCCGTGCAGCGTGATAGGCCGCAACTACTGTCGACACTATGTCTTTAAGCCGTGAGTCCGAACGCGCTCAAGATCGTCCGCCTGTGTACTCTCGCTCGGCCACATTACTACCATCATATGAAGATGCGCTCTCCGCAAATTTTGGCATTGACACACCAAGTACATCGTCATCCCTCCAGCCACTCCCAGTCTTGCCGTCAAGTTTGTCACACTCTGGCGAAACGCAGCGGCTGCCCGTTGAGCAGTTGCTGCATGATGGTGCCACATTGCCTCCGAAATTTCGCGTCGGTGACAAGTCCACAGCACCTGTGGTCACCCTGGACGAAGTTGAGGCCCACTTGCGCATCCTCGGCGCGTTTAACCACCTCAAGACACGTGTCGCACTCGCGCAAGAGAACTTTGGTCAGTCCAGGGAAACTGTGGCACAGCTCAACGCAACAGAGGCATGGATTGTGTTCCTGTGTCGGGCGGTCCATCGATTCGATAAGTGGCTGCGATCATCCCCTGCAGAAGGCTCTACACCTCCCTTGGATGTACTCATGGTGTGGCATTCGTACATGCTTGTAAGTAACTTGACTACTAGTAGCTCTCGACGCTAAATGCTTCGCAGAATCCTCACGCTTACCAGGATGATTCCCGGCGCGATGAGCTACGACATCTACAAAACCTGAAGTAATTTTACCGATACTTTGTTCGTTTAAAAGCTAAATTCAACCTCTCCAGCACGTTTCCGTTGCAGGTTGTCGCAAACCTCGTCGATCCCAATACTTTTGACCTCGCCGTGTCCGAGGAAGAGAGAAGCACCTTTGAATTCGCAACGAGCAACCCATTCGAACCACCATATTTTACTGCACCTGCAGATATGATAACGTTACAGTGCCCTTTCTGTGTTGCGCCCACCAGGCTCCAGTGGCCATGGCTTACCGCAATCAAGACCGGATGGGCTCAGCGAGGCTTCCGGGTTCAGTGTCCCGCGTGTCGCGCTTCAATTGATCACGAGGTCAGTCTGTGATCATGTGGGAAAATGGAGGGGCTGATAGCGAACCAGGCACTCGGTGTCAGGAGATTCTGTGACGACCTAGCGCTCTGGCGTGCCCATGAAACTGCCTCGCAAAATGGCACTGGTCAGCTTATGGGTCGCCCTGTCCACCTGGCGTGAGGCACTAAAATTCAGTGATAGGACTGTTGGCATTGACTTAATTTGATTTCACAGCGGTTTGATGCGCGGAAACGCAGGGAAAAAGCAGGCGGCTTTCCTGTCTCAAGCCTTCAAGCCCCTCACCCAAGAGTTCTCTCCAGCATCCGGTGCTGAACTCGCGCGCCGCTGGGGTTGGAAGTTTCGCCAGGTCCAGCAATTCTGCGTTCAGGTTCTCTTAGTTCATCGCGATCCTAACAAGTTGGAGGCTACTCTTCTACAGTAAGCTTTCATCTCTGCCTACTGTGGTATCTTGATTGATTGGATGGATGCACAGGCTGCAGAATATTTTTTCTTCCTACAAGCATCCTGAACGTTTTTCCATTGAGTTAACCGGCGCAGTCATGCGTCAAGGAACTTTCATACAAAAGATGGTCGAATTCGGCTGGACCAATCCCCGGCGGTTCGCTTCGGAGAAGGTGGTGCTTGCACGAGCTATTGCGAGGTACCATGCCTTCCTCGATCTGATGGCTGCATCTCCAACTGGCTTTTGCGTGCCAACCCTGGTTCGTAGCGCTCGTATAACGAACGCACATCAACTCACTTTTGTGTGCAGGATATAGACCTGGTGTGGCATACACATCAGCTCAAAGCTGGCAGCTATCGGTACGTTTGACAGAATAGCATTTTTGATTCGTTAACGAGGCTTCCTTCAGGGCTGACACACAGGGTTTACTGGGCTTTATCCCAAACCATGACGATAATGTCGAAGAAAACCGTTTGTCGAACTCATTTGACTTAACTGCTCAGGCATGGACAGTGAGGCTTTGATTTTGTTCCTCGCTCATGTGCTGAAAAGCTTCCTCAGGAACGATTCGGGGTTCCTTACTCTCTCTGTGGATGCGTTGTGTCGGATGATTCCAGAACATCACGGACTGTTCGTAGCGTCAAGGCTCTTCTTCCAGGATTATCTCGCAGATCCAGCTCTGCCCCTCCCGCGCCAAATAATCCTCGACCAGACCTCATCTCGAGCGAAGACGATGGCGATGAATACGCCAGTCATCCTTCTGACCACAACGGTGTGGTGGTAACGAACGATTGGCAACTGAAAGATCAGCGAGGGCAGCGTCAAGAGCGCCGCACGATCTTGCTCGAACGGCGTGCTCGAGATGTTCAAAAAGGTCGCGCGGACCCGTGGGCGGAACTGCAACAGCGGCGAGCGGGGCTACAAGGACTATCGCATGATCCTGCGTTCTTTCGCACTATCAAATACTGGGGTGTGTCAACGGATCTCTACGGCGACTATGGCTTCGGAGGTGCCGCGTGCGGCCTAAATGACGGCGCAACAATGGCAAACGATGCTCTCGTGCAAGACTCAATCCAACCGGTAGGTCAACATGTGGCACAGTCTAAGCGCGTTGCTTTAATAATTTTATCAGATATACGCTGGTGCCGGCAGTCTGTCAACTTCTGGTGGCTGGGGTTCGACTGCGAGACGCAATGGCTCTTCGAAAACTGCCTGGTCCACATTTACAGCTGAACCTGTCTTCTATGGTGGTGGCATGTGCTCCTCCGGAGGGGTTGGATATACTTCCACTGACAGTGGATGTGCTTCCACCGGAAGTGGGTGTTCATCGATCGGAGGTAGCTCCTCTTCTGGCTGTAGTAGCGGCAGTACCTCAGGTTGTGGAAGCGGGGGGTCTGGAGGTAGTAGCAGTTGAGGCGTGGCAGACACCAGCAGCTGTTACACGTGTCGGCATCCCGTTCCTGTAGCGAATTCGCCACCTCTCACGTAATTGACGCCCTTTGTCACTCTTTCCTCAACCGTTCGATTCCTGCCTAATTTTCCCTTCTAATTTCTTCCTTATTGTCAATCGCCTTGGGCAGAATCCGCAACTATGGGCAGAGCTCACGCTGTAAACGGCTAACCAAGTCATTATTTCAATAACATGCCCGCTCTCCATCATCCTCGCGCTATCCTACATTGTTGCGCAGTGTCTGCAGCAGTGCTGCTGCACTGTGCTCTAGTCACGGTGGTTGTTGACAACAAAAACTTCAGGTTCTGAGATACCCTGGTATTTTGCCTCAAAGCAACCATTGGTGTCGGCGTTAACCTTCCAGCCGCGCTTGCACTTGGAAACAACGCAGTCGCCGTAGACGCACTCGACGTTTGCAACGCCAGGAATGGCAGTGCAGTCACGTCCGCTAGCACGCTGTCCAGGAAGAGGAGTCACGCAGCCACCACCTGCGGTACAGGTCAGAACCGCGACGGCTGCGTCGTGAAATGAAACTCACAGCTTTCAAGGTTGCGCTGAGTGTTGAGACATTCCCAGGCTCCATTCTTACCGAAACCAGACCAGATACCGCACAGCGTCTCGCCTGGAGCACAGATGGACTCCAGCGCGTACATGTCACGTTTGGCCTTGGTTGGGTACCCAGAAGGACAGGGCTTGTCCGTGCACTTTCCATCACACTCGTAATATGGCGCCGGGCAAACGCACTTGCCGTCTTTCTTGACCCATGGCTTCGGACACTGTAGTGTGGTGGCGGTCAGGAAACAACACCATAAGATCCGAGACGTGGACGGTGTGGCTAACCTCCCAGCCGCACGGGTCGGCGTTGGTGCATGATGGTGTGCAATGCGGTGGGTAGGTGCACTGTTGAGAGCCTTTACCTTTGTTGAGCTTATCATATGTGAGTCATATATCCGTTATCTCCTCGATGAAACTTACTAGATCAGTGAGGGCGTCAAGGACGGCATCTCTGCTCGTCAAAGCGACCACAAGCTTAGCAACAATATTCGTGTCCACGAAGACTGTCAGGAAGCTGTCAGTATCGGACAGACTATTCGTCATTAAATCGGACCTGGAAGTGCCGAAAGACAGAGGCAGACGTTGACGAGCCCGCCGAGGTTGATAAGACCCAGCAACGCAAAGAGGTCCACGTTCACGTTGGCACAGACGTCAAGGAGCTGAGCCTTGGCGACATAAGTGGACCCAGCGAAGGTGGCGAAGGCGAGGGCTTTGCTGAAGCGCATCTTTGGTGAAAGCGGGTGAGAGGCGAGATTGCTGCTGAGCGAGCTGGTGCTGGTGCTGCTCAGCTTCACACACTCATACACTCAACTTTTATACCTCCAGGACAGAACGTAGTAGGTAATATATCGTCATCGGAGGCCGAGGGAAGCACGTTATCGGGGAAAATGCAGTAGTTTGTACACACGTCTG
The DNA here is from genome assembly GCA_020744175.1 of Auriculariales sp. MPI-PUGE-AT-0066. NCBI lineage: Eukaryota > Fungi > Basidiomycota > Agaricomycetes > Auriculariales > Auriculariales sp. MPI-PUGE-AT-0066. The sequence goes on from JAGTJP010000117.1 coordinate 15,439, forward strand.
AAACTCTCGTTGGGCTAAGTGGCTGCTTCTGGCGTCTCAGTGAGATGGTTTGAGCGAGGCTAATGCACCTCTACACACCGTCTAACCGTGAGTTGTTGCCGAATCAGTATGTCACATTGCGCAGGAACAAGGGTCCACCCTCAGGTTCTGCGAAGTGCCAAGGTCTTTTTTGTTCACGGAAGATGCTTGCGTTAGCATCGGCGATGGAGATTGAAAGGCCGAACGTCAACGTCATTATTACCTCCTGACAATCGCCGCAGTGCTCACTATGCCGCCACCACAATGGGAGCGGACGCTTGATTGATCGCACGGATTCCCACAAATGTGGCACGGGCGGTAGTATCCGGTGATCACTTCGCGGAGATGCAGGATCAAATTACGACCGTGGTGCAGCTTGATTATCAGCTAGCACCGCTTCTTGTGGGATGCAGAAAGACACTAGTGCTCTTACAATGATGCAGGCACGGCGAATCGAAGAGAGCATGGCGCGCTCGGGTTGGCCGGCGATGTTCAGAAGGATTGAGGAGCCAGCGGTTGCCACAAAGAGTTCCTGATGCATTGAACGTAGTGGCGACGTAAGAGCCTCAGGAGTGATCATGTGAGACATTCAGTAGTTTGATCTATTCTAAAACTGCCGACGAAGTCGCGGGCTTTCTCCCCTGCGCAGTTCATCAGCAACTGCCAGGTTTGAAGTCATGTTGTCCATTCAATCGGCTCCACAAAGATGCCCCGCATTTTTTCAAAGGCATATCGCCACAGGTTTGGTGACAGGTCTCGTCATCTTTGTTGAGAAGGAATCGTGCCGCAAACTGGGAAAGTTATCGGAATCCCTCTCGGCAACTCGGCTTCTAGCACGAATGCCAAGATTTAGAAACACAAATAGCTGCGAAGAGCACGCGGGACAGGGTCTGTGAGAGTAGAAACATCTTACCAACATACGAGCAGACCGACTCGGCTACAACCGACTCCTCACTTGCAATTGGATGTCTGACATTCTTCATTGTCTGTCCCTTACACAAATGATGATGCTTCGCTGTTCGGTATGCAGTGTCCACATGTTCGTCATCGCCGCCGGAACGCCTGTCCAACCCCGCGATTCTGCTTCTGCTGCTCACGCTTCTTGCGCTCGCGTTCCTCGTCCCTCGCACGCTCACCACGCACCCGCGGGTCAATGACCTCATAATCGCGATCGGCCTTCTGCGTCTCCTCTTCGTTCCCCTTGTGGAATTTGAGTCTATGGCTCAACCACCCAATATCATCGTCGACTTCGATGCCTTCCTCTTCCGCCTCCGGCAAGATGGCCGCCGCGTCAATCGGGTCGACGTGCTTTGCCTCCTCACCCTCACCCTCGCCCTCACCCTCGTCCTTAGGCATGGCCCGCTGTAGCTTCCCGCGGAACGCATCCAGCGCCGCGAGGACGTCGTTCTCGTTCTTCCCAACCTTCTTGCCTTCTTTGTCCCGCCGCACGGCGGTGCGGTTTTTGCTGTACCGCGATAGCTCCTGCTCGAGCTGCGACGGCCCATCTTTGGTCTTCTTGGCGGGCCGGTCGTCGTCGCTCACTGACCCTTCGCGCTTCCTCGTGAGCTTGCGGATATCGGCCTCCATCTTCTCGATGTCAGCCTGCCGTGCCTTGCTCTCTGCGCTTTGTTCTTGGGCATGTTTTGTGCGAATGGACGCAATGTCGGGTTTTTGGCTCTCCTAAAAATGTGTCATTGAATGTTTCGACGGTAAAACAGATTGCGCTCGGACCTTGGTTGCTGATGTGGAGGGTTTTGACGAGTCGCTACTCTTCTTCGATGGTGGTACGGGAACGTTACCAGCGACTCCAGCAGATGCATTTGGATCTTCCACCACTAGTTGGTTGTTAGCTCCAACATCATAAAGAGTCGTTCATTGCAGGCTCACTATCAGGACGGGTAAGGAGCTTCTTCTTTCGAGATGGCGCTGGTTCCTCCTCGTCCCCCTCGTCACCACCGAAGGATAGGAGCTTGACATCCCTGAGAGGATTGCGTTCGATTAGTCAAAGCCGTGAGCTGAGTCACCAAACGCACTTCTTGGCTCCCTTCCGTCGTTGCTGGTCCTCCCGCTCCTTCATAGCTTGTTCTCGCGCAAGCTGCTGCGCGCGTTTCTCTTCGGCAGTGATACGCGGAATAATGTCATCGAATGGGTTTTGCAGAATGCGAACACTTTTGATCTTCGGCGGGCTAATGAGAGCAGGCTGTCAGCGCCTGAGGTGTGAGGACTGTAACACTTCGACGCACTACACCGGCCGCTCGTTTTCTTCCAGTTCGAGTTGCCCAATCTTCATAACATCTAGAGGGACGCGTCGCTTAGCATCTTCCTTCGCAGGTGCAAATGACAAACCAACTGTAGATGGTGTCGCCGACTACTCGACCGAAGACAGTGTGTTTCCCGTGAAGACCGTCCGCATTGTCTGTCAAAGCGATAAGTAAACGTATTGAATAGGAGATAAACCCGGTGGCGAACCTAGTGTGATGAAGAATTGAGAGTCATTCGAGTGTTTCTGACCAGAATTCGCCATGGCCACGATTCCGCGGTGGGGGAAGCGTAGTCGAGGGTGGACCTCATCTTCGAATGGTTCTACAGACAGAAAAGGCAGCAGTAGTCAGTTAGGATGGCCACCCAAATCTCTAATGCGCCGCACCTCCGTAGAAGGATTCTCCACCGTTTCCAGTACCCGTTCGGTCGCCAGTTTGGACGAGGAATCCTGGCACAACGCGATGAAAGATGACACCATCATAGTAGCCTGTGCGCAGTCAGTCCTCAGTTATATGGTGGAATGGTGGCTTGTACCTTCCATGGCTAGCGCGAAGAAGTTGCGCGTGGCTTTTGGCGTTTCCTGTATACCGAGTGAGCAACTTGCGCGCGCGTTGTAGCTTGATGAGCGCCACCTTGGCCCATAGTTCAATCTCAATGGGGCCGACAGTCGTGTCAATAATGGCGCGTCCGGACGTGGGTAGCGAAGCCATGGAGAGGAAGGTGAAGTCGCGAGTCTAACTCCGCGTCGCGCTCCTCATGCAGTCAACATTACAGCATTTTCACATCTCGCTACTCATGGTATGTACACTATCAAAGAAGTCGCGAAGCCTCATATTTCGCTTCAGAGTCAATTCGCGCCTGGCCAAGCAGGCTACATATTGATAGTCGGAGGCCTCTGCACGGGGAATGGACTCTGCATCAAGGGTATATTGACCTTACAGTTGCTACAGGTCCAATTTCATCTTGTCTACTGAGGTAGTGAAAAAAATCGCGGCGGGCAGTGTCTTATCACCGTAAATAACGGCGAACACCTGCTGGTAGAATTAAAGTCATACAACAACATAAACCTCGTGACACTGAAGCCAGTAGAGCAAGACCAAACCAAACGACGAATCAGGCCGACGTGACCATGGTGGCGTCGGATGGCTCGGCAGCGCGTGCTCTCCGAGTGTCGCGGCCAAGACCAGCAGCACGCTCCGACTCCTCGATAGTGTATACAGGCTCCTTGAGCTGTTTACATCTCCTTTTATGTACCTTACTCCGCCAATGAGACTGCAAGGCTGCATCGGTTTCGTAGTATCTGCAGGCGAAATTTCAATAAGAGCCAGAGCGGCTGAAGATCTCAAGCCGTACTTTGCGCATTCTACACAGTAATGCTGGGCGAGACCAGGCTTTTCGTAGTCAATTGCCTGAGCTTCGAGCTGCTTGCGGATATGAGGCTGCAGGTCGTGCAGCTGAATCTGGTCTAAATCTTTTTGGCGCGCCTAGATATGATGTTAATAATCGGATAAGAAAGTTCTGCTGCGCGTACTCTTGTGCGGGTTGCACGATGAACGTCGCGTTGTGCCTTATGGACACGCGAACGGCGCAAGCGACCCATGGTGTTAAGTTTGTGAAGGCAAGTGGCGGGAAGAACCGTCTCCCTTCTCCGCCTTCTACCATGTCCTCGCAGCTATTTCGCGTCATCTCTGGCACGCCTGCAGCGTCCGCGCTGACTGGATTGACGTCAAAACGCGATGAGCGTGCAGCAGCGACCGTGCAAACCTCGGTATCGACGCTCAACAAGTCGGTGGAGGCCCTTGGGCTCGTTCTCAAAGCCACGACCGAGGAACTTGGCAATGCTAAGCGCGAAGTTCGTGCGCTGGCAGATGCACAAGGGGAGGCTACTACTACCGTCTCTGTCGAGATCAAGTCGCTTGTCAATCGCGCGCAGAAGACTCTCGTTGAGGCTGTTGGTCGTCCCGCACAGGCCGACAAGCTCCAAGAGCTCCTGGATGCAGCTTGCAGACAAGAAGAGCGACAAAAAACTATATTTACAGATGTAGCCGCCCTTCAGCGCGGCCTCCAGGAACACTCAGTCACATTTCATGGTCAAATTAGCACGCTCGCTCTTCAGGTTCAATCGTTCGAAACTAAGGTAATTCGATTCTTCCTGAGTACTTGCAAGTGCTGATCATTCTCTCAGTTAACTTTGGTGGCAGAGGTTGATTAGCCTTGGTACACTTGTGCTCTGCTCACCATGCGTACAGGGTTTTACGGCTTTGGCCAGTCAACAAAACGCTCACATTTCTTCGGCCAGTTGTTTTATTTACGTCTCACCCATTATTTGACACCCTATCAGCTTGTAGAAACTCTGCGAAGCAAGAGGAGCTTATTCATATACTCGCATCGTCTGTCAGCTCTCATTCTCACTCACACACATCCCACGCACGTCCACGCACATCTCGCAGCCGCTCTCCGATCCGATCCGTCTCACTGACTAAGTACAATACACCTGCATCTTCCTCTCTTCCCTCGTCCACTGTATTAGTTCAGACCGCAGCATCACCTTCTCGTCAACAACTGTCTTCCCGCCCATTGTCTCGCCAGTCTCACGCTCACGCCGAATACGCATCATCTCCTTCGCCAGCACCAGCATTTGCATGTCCACAAGGGCCAACTCATCAAGAAGCTTCACATACAATTCCCTCGCACAATCAAGCTCCGGTCGTCGTTTGTCTCGCTACATCCCCACAGATTCTTACCACAGCTCAACTCCCGTCGCATTCTCCCACACACATCAACGCTACATCAAGCGCAGATGAAAATGTCATCACCATCAATAGTATGGACGTCGATTCTTCTGCTCTGCTTCCAGCACCTACGCCAATCACCTCGTCCGCTGACACGGCGACTATAATTACTCTGCGATCGCCTATTACGCCTCCGACCCAACTTTCGGACATCGCCATGCAAGATCATCCACTCGCCGCAACTCCAGCGAAAGTCAAGGACGAGTACGATGACTTTGGCTGGCTGGACAGTGGTGCGTCGTTTTCCTTCTCGCTACGATCTGTTTCGCTAAAACAGAGTGCCCCAGATCCTGAGTGATATACACTGCATGATGCGCGACACCTTCTCACCTGACCTTTTGCACTCGGCGCTTCTGCAATCCCAACATTTCTTTCGCCATAGCATAGATCAGATCATCTCTGATGAAATAAACTGAGTTCAGATGTCTAGTGTCTAGAGAGGATGTGTCGCAATTCACGGTCACAGTTTGCAACGATCAACACTTGTGAACTCGATGATCCTGTAATCTGTCACCGATGAGAAGCCTCTAATCCGATGTAAAGCAAAGGCAGCAGTTCAAAGCGCTATGATGATCTCAAGAGAAACCCACCGACCATTCCTCAAACGTTCAAGAATCTCGAAACCCGCCCACAACCCGCAACCCCTCGACAACACGACGATACTCGCGCAAAAGATGATCCACCTCGGACAGCTTCAAATCCCCCGCATCTCGAACAGTCATGAAGCGAGCATTGGGAGGCGCGATCCTGACAGACGGCGAGAGCATGGCGACCGAGTTATCAGACGGGAGCGTGATAATAGGCAATGTCGCCGCCTGCAACAACAACGTCCTCAGCACAACACAACACACCAGGCAATGCACAACTCACCCTAGCAGCCGGCGACGCCGAAGCCGAAATCGTCCCATCGCCCGCTCCCTTCGAACCAGTCGCCTTCGCCAGCCGATCCGAGATGTTGAGGCGCACCCGGTCACGGTCGCCGGTGCTCAGCATACTACTGAAGCTGCGCACGCTCCGTGCGTCCCGCTCCCCACCCTCCCGGCTCCGATCATCCTCCTCCTCGCCTTCACCGTCACTGCTCCCGCCGCTCTCCTCGCTCCCGCCATCGCCCTCACCCTCGTACCCGCGAAGACTCGACGCGCGCGACGGTGGTACTTCGATCAACGGCCGCCCAGCCTCAGCGTCCGGCACAACGCCCGCCCGCGACGCCGCGCGCGGGAACACCGCAGCGGGCAGACTGGCGATCCCGATCCCAAACCCACTCGCACGACGCAGCAGACCAAAGCCCGCGCGTTCGACGTTCCACGGCGCCTCGTCCGCGAGCGCCCTATCGGGCGTCTGAGCCTTTCGGCGGTCGTAATATTGGGAGCGGCGCGGTTCATCGTGGGGAGCAGCCCGCGCAGCACGCCGAACGACGTGTCGACGACACCCGTCATCCCGCTCATAAGCTTGTTGGCAGAGTCAGCGAGTTCGGCGGCTTGACCGCGGAGTCGTGCACCTGCGGAGGCTGGTGCAGACGGCGAAGTTTGGCTGTCCCCGAGGGGAAGTGGGATTGGCGTCAGGTCTGATACACTGCAGATAAGTTAGCTCCCTTCGGGCTGGATATCAATGAAAATACCTAATGACTTTGCCTTCGCCAAGTCCTAAGGCGGCGAGATCGACGTTCTCGAGAAACTCGACTGCGGCCATGATGTTGACAAGACAGAAAGCCTCTTCGCCATGTATCCTCCTGAAGCGCTGCACAAAAAGAAGATGCGAGACGAGCTGGGCCGGGTTGGCTTTGACCACAGCGAAGATAATGAACGGTAACAAAACATCCGATGCAACGGGAGTAGGCTCAAGCGGAGTCACACTATCCGGCGCCAGCTGAATCGACGGCACCGGCGACGGAGAAGACATAATACGGGGAGGTGTATGCGGGCGCGGGGGCAGCGGCGGCGGAGCCCGCGGTTCTGCGTGTATAGACTTGGCCGCGAGCTCTGCTGCCTCGCGCTCGGCCTTCTCGCTGGCTCGGCTCAGCGTCTCGGACGGGGTGGTCAGCTCCTGCTCGCCGCCCGGTTCCGCTCGCGCAGACGGCACCGGTGGCGTCTCACTTTCCGGCTTCAGCTTTACAGGCTGCTGCAAGCGTCCAAGCCCATCGACAATTGTGCGGTGACAATCGACGAGTATCGCAGACTTCTGGCTGGCCGTTTGGCAGTCGGGCCTGCTGAGCTGTTGCAGCACTTCGCCGCACTTCTCGACGACCTTGCCGACTTGAGCTTCCTGTGCGCCGGACCCAGCATCAACGCCGAGATGATCGAGACTGAGGTCGAGCATGTTGAGCGCTGCGACGTGACCGGACAGAGCCTCGTCGTGGGATGCGTCGTCAGACTCGACTGGGCGGAAGAGCTGGTCGTAGAACTGCGTGCAGAGCACGGTTTCGACCGAATTTACCGCCGCTCGGACTTCACCCTCGTTAAGCCCCTGCCCTAGCTGGTCCTCGATACTTGTATACAACGCCTGGAATGCTCCGATATTGCCTCGGGAGGACTGGAGGCTGTTGGTGATACCAGGACGTCATGATTGGCAGTGGCTATAGCGGACGATTTGACCTTGTGAGTCGGCATCAGGGGGGCGGCGAAAGTTAACACCTGGTCCACGAGGTCGGCTGGGAGGTCCGAGAGTGCGGACTTGATTGTCGCTGTCTTGGCAGACGTTATACTCTTCAATACATCGCGCCGTACTATCCTACGGCTAATCGAGAGTGCAGAAACCGGGCTGAGTGCGTCGCGGTGTGTGTCATTAGCTAGTGATGCCTCCAACGACGGCGTGCTAGGCCGTGCAAACAAGCTGGCGAATGGATTGCTGAGCTTCGATCCCGTAGACGGACCCAAGGAGGACATAGCACTTCGTCCGCTTGGTCGTGGAGGGAGCGGCGGTCGACCGTCTGCACCAGTGGAAAGCGCGAATTTTGCTTCGTGGGCCAGCAAAGTATTGTGCGCAGGATCAGTATCCGTCGCCTTTGGTAGTGGAGGAAGGTCCCAGAGCAACAAAGTGCCCGCTGTAAGGCCAGAAAGGCGCTTGCTGGTGCTCGGGATGGACCCGCGAAACACGAGCGCATCCTGCGTCCACGCGGCTCGCAATCCCGACAGAGTAACGAGCGCGCCAGCTTCTGCAGGTAGAGACGTGCAATACGCGATGTGGTCCTTTAGAAATTCGGGCCCAATGACGTCCTGCGGCGACGCAGCGTCCGCAGGCAGGAGTAATGTGGTCTTGTTAGATTCGAGCGCAGTCCAAATCTCGTCCCACTCCGCGCCGCTGTTGTCCGCCTCGATAAGCCGCTGCAAGATGGCCCATCCGACTGTATCTGCGTTCAGCCCGAGCGACTCTGCACCAGCGCGCCAACCAGTGGCACTGGGCTTGCTTTGAGTAGGTGGGTTCACGAGCGGTGCAACAGAGGGTGCTGTAGGAGCTGCGTGTGGACGTTGGCGTGGGGTATATGGGACATAGCCAGCTGCCGCTGCGCCATTAGCTGTCGTTGTCGTTGTCGTGGGTAGTGACGGAGCCGCAGGCGATAATAACGGGTGATGCAATGGCGACTCGCGTTCTGACAACGCTTCTCGTGCGGGTGTCCTGCCACTTGAACGGCCGAACGAAGTGATTGGAAAGTGCTGCTCCTTGGAACTCATGGCGCAAGATACCAACGCCACTTCAAGCTCCGCAGCGATCGCGCAGCTCTCTTTCCGCTCACGTCATCCGATCTACACCGCACCTTTGCATTTTCGGCATGTCCGAACCAGGCCCGAGCATCCGCCGCGGCATTACAAGTCCCACAGAACTTGGCCCTGTCTCAAAAGGCAGGCGAAGAAACAGCAGTGTCAGCCTGGTGGACGAGGCCTCAGCCCTACCACGGCTTCCGCAACCACAGCACCTCGGCTCCAACGGTTTCAATATGACCTCGCCTTCCGCATTTGACGAGTTTCAGATCGCTCACTTTGCGTTGCATAGCTTGGGCTCGGCTTTCCCATCGTGAGCAAACCATATGAGCCTGTCAGTCACACCTGCTCACAGACATCGATGCAGCATATCTGATCTCAGAGAAGGCGCGAGTGCTGCAATAGATACGCCTGAGGCAGTCAAGAAGCGCATTGGCGCTCTCAAGGCGGCTCACGAGTCAGAACTTGTCCGCGCCCATGCACTTGCGAACGAAGCCGTACTCGAACTCGAACGAAACCACTGGCTCAATTTGAGCTGGACGCGCTCCCAGGAAAGTCTACCAACTTTGTGCATAACGGTATACACGATCATACCCCACGAAGAGAAGGGCGGGCCGACGACAATGCAAAGGCCATCGAGGCGGAGGAAGCATATAATGCCAAAGAAGTCAGTGAACAAACTATCTACCGCAGTAAGAAAGAGTCAACTCAGTTGCGCTTTTGCTTTCAAGTATCCCGCCCAGTGCCTCGCTATGCATCGCCAGCTCGTCGAACGAGCAGGAAGCGATCTCGTCGAACGCGTCTCATACGCCCAGCTGCAGAGTCTCATGCTCCTTTGGAAGTCTGAAAAGGAACTCGAGCGCACTACTCAATATGCGCAGATGGTGAGCGAGCTATCCTTTGCCTGACTGCCCAATTTATCGCTGAGATACTCTCGTTAGGCGGCCAGCACGCGGTTCCCAGCCACTATCGAACAGTTCAACGCCATATACAACCAGGGCGACAAACTCCGCGTCGCCAAGTACCTTGCTGCCCCACACGACCAGCAGGACCAAATGCGCCTTGCTCACTCTTGGGGAGCCGAGACGGCAGAGCTGATGGCCGAGTACCACAGGAATGTGAGTTTCTTTCAGCTTCTCTAATTGTAGTGACGCTTTAGGGCTCGACTCATACTACTGCTTTGTAGTCCTATTTCAGAGCTGCAATAGATCGCACTGTGAAGCAGGTACAAACTTCCGACCCTAGACGAAGATAAACTCTCCTCGCTCGCCCTTCTTCGGCCCTATGCCTTGACTCGGACTATCACTCATGTTGATGCTCGTCCGCGCTCGATGTACTTTGTTCACAACACACCTGAATCGCTCGGCGTGCATGTATTGCGATGTCACTGGCAGAAGAGCGAGTCGCGAAGGTCGCAACCAGCCCAGCGCCCTGGAACACTCTCACGACCAGCATCAGTAAGCGATTGCTGTATAATTCCATTATTGCAATCAATACCAATAACAGGGGTTACCGAGTGAAGCGGAGCTAGAGGCTCTATTGGTCTGTTTCAGGAAATCCGGTGCATGCTTAGACACGGAGGTCACTTGACACGGAGGTCACTAATTTGGACTCAATTTCCTCCGACTCCTTTTGGAACCGGCATGATTGCTTTGACTACTTGAACTTCACGGTGTCGTAGAGGATCGGCAGCACCCTAACCCCGATAGTCCCAAGGGCTAACTCCATCCTCGCACTCGCGTGACGACAACCCGGCAGGACAACACCACTAGCATTTTACTACCTTGTTTAGCTGCTGCCGAGATTAGTGCATGCGGTTATCACCGCGACAGCGGAGAACGACAGTGTCATATGCCAACCGTTTCGCCCATAGGGGCGCGGCGCCGCCGCAGGGTCCTATATTTCACCAGTCGCACTGGTCCCGACTGAATTCCTTAGCTCAACATGCAGCTCTCCCTCTGCTCTTTCGTTTTCGCGGCAGCTGCGACTTGGTCACTGACAGATGCTGCGGCCACGACGGGCGTTGCAGCTGACGTTGCGCCGTCGGCAGCCTGGGAAGCACGGTCCTTCGCGTTCAACCCCAACCCGGCTATCTTCAACACCAGCGCAGCGACAGCTCGGGCCCAACGACGCGCCTGGGGCCTGACGCAGCCCGGCACCACCGGCGTCGCGGCCATGCAGATTATCCTCGTCTCGGCGACGCAAATCCTCATCATCGACAAGGTGCAGCACAACCCGCTCATGATCAACGGCCACACCGCGTGGAGCTCGCTCTACTCACTCACGAGCAACGCCGTGCGGCCGGTTGACGTAACTACGAACTCGTTCTGCGCGTCGGGCAACTTTTTGAGCAACGGTGCGGCGCCTGTGCGATGATGATCATAGCGCCAAAGTATTCATTCACGTCGTTTCTTCTAGGCACCATGATCAACTTTGGCGGCAATCTAGCCATTTTCAACAACGGCACGGTGCAGTATCCCCAGCCGATTCCAGACACGAACGGCCTGCAGGGTGTGCGTCAGTTCTACCCGGAGCGGTGCAGCAACACGGCCGCGCAGTGCGCCTTTTACGAGAACCCGACGCGTATCCGGCTCACCGCGTCGCGGTGGTACCCTTCGACTGTGCGGCTGCCAGACGGTGCGCGCTATCGTACGAGAGTTGTGCATTCAGGCTGATGTCTGCTGTTAGGCTCGATTCTCATCGTCGGTGGGAGTCGCGCCGGCACGTTTTTGAATAGTGCCAGCCTGAACAACCGTACGCGGAGCCAAATTCTGCGCTCGTCTATGACTAACCCGCTTCTCAGCCACGCTGGAGTTCTACCCTCCCAAGGCGTTGAACGGCAACAATGGCACAGCGATCCAGAGCCCTTTCTTAGCAGCCACACTCGCAGCCAATCTTTTCCCGCTCATGTTCCTGTTGCCAGATGGGACCGTCTTCATAGCCGCAAATACGCAAGTCCGGCCTCTTGTGATGCGTGCGCAATGGTCAACTGACGCGCGTGTCTCTACAGCATGGCCATGACGTACAACTGGAAAACCAACACTGAGAGACGGCTGCCCAACATTCCGAATGGTGTGCGTGTGACTTACCCGATGGCTGGGACCGCCGTGCTTCTCCCGCTGCGGCCGTCAAACAACTACACGGCGACGGTGATGATCTGCGGCGGACAGGCCCGCAGCGATACGATGTCACCGTCTTCGTACAGCGCGCTCGATTCGGCGTCTGCTCAGTGCGCGAGCCTTACGCTGACATCGGCGGGCATCGCGGCGGGGTGGGTGGTCGAGCAGTTGCCCGACGGGCGAATCATGCCGGATGCGGTAGGTCCTGCTCCCGTTTAGGGTGGTCAAAGCTGATGGTACTCCCTCAGATAATGCTTCCGACCGGCAAGATTCTAATTGTGAACGGCGGCAAGTCTGGTTATTCTGGTACGTTATAAATGCCGTGACGAAAGCCTTGGTCAGTCGCCGACATGTGAGGCATGCAGGTTACGGCAATGTTAAAAACCAAGTCGGCCAATCCAACGCCGCCAACCCTGTGTACACGCCCGTCTTGTACAACCCAGCTATTGCTCTCAACTCAAGCAACCCTAGGGCGCGGTTCTCCAGCGCTGGCCTGCCCACAAGCAACATCGCCCGGATGTACCATTCGGTGGCGACCTTGATACCGGACGGCTCAATCTGGATTGCGGGAAGCAGCCCGAGCTTAGATGTCACCAAGGTCACGTTTGCCACCGAATACCGCGCAGAGGTCATGAAGCCAGACTATGTCAGCATGACGCGGCCGGTTATCACGAGCGCGCCAAGCATCATGGGGTACAACCTGATGTACTCGATCAAGCTGCAGACGGTGCCATCAGCCACGTCGACAGTTGAAGGTACGTACATTAATTCCTGCCGCGTACGGGCTCTTAGTCGTGGTACAGTCGCTTTGATGGACTTTGGCTTCTCGACCCACGCCGTGCACATGGATATGCGACACGTCCAGCTCGTGGCCAACAGTACCCCGATCGTCGGGCCCGTGATGATTCAGAGCCCGCCAAACCACAACATCTTTGCGCCTGGCCGGGCTGGCTGTTTGTGATCGTCAATGGCGTGCCCAGCAAGGGTGTACGGGTGACGATTGGCAGTGGTGCCGGCCCACCAGTGGACCAAGGAGCTTTGGCGAAGTGAGTCCCTCCGAGTGTGACTTTGATGCCGGAGTGCATGCTCATGAATTATCTAGCATGCTCAAAAATACGCGCAATCCCTGAAGATGGTTTTCTAAAAGATACTCCGACCGTCGCCAACTCAGTAAGCTGAATAGATCTGACTTTACGCTACTATGACCGTCATGTACCTCGACGTAGTTGCAGTGCCTACATTCACGGATGTAATCCGATGCTAAATCCTCCCCGTGTACACTATATTGAATGATAATCATGTCATTGACATCGGCCGCTGAGAACAAAACGGCGGTTCTTACTACTATTTCCACTTCTTCACCTTCGAGACTGCCGATCATGCCTTGGCTGACCGGCTACATGATGCCCTTGCCCAAAGTATTTTTAAAGTCCACCATCGCCCATCTGCTTCAACGCAAGCATCGGACTACCTTCCGAGGGCATTCTGACGAGCATAGGCAAAGTGACAATTGTTCCTAGATAAAAGCTACAACATATTACAACACCATTTCCAAGTCCGCGCTGCCATGTATTCGCGCCGCGCGAAACAACGCATATCCATTTGTCACGCCATCTAGATCATTCATCAGTGCCCGCTAGAGCCCGTCGCATCGTCCTGGTGCAGCGAGATGAAACGGCTGTCCGGGTCCGACTGGAACAGATTGCGGTTCTTCTGCTGCTGGCCCTTGGCGCGCAGCGAGTTGTAACTCGGCGGCACCTCGGGATCGTTGAGCGTCCACGAGCTGATCCCTCCTTGCGGAATGAGTGCGTGCGGCGGGGAGCGGTACATGCTGGGATCGGCGCGCTCACTGTCGGCCTCGTGGCCGTCGTTACTGACCGAATGGCCTCCAGTCGCGAGCGTCTTGAACGACGGCGGAGAGTATGACGGTGTGCGGTTCACTGACTCCACGACGGCGGCGGCGGTAGTGTTACAGCTGCATGATGGTCCGAGAAGGGATCGAGGTACGCCGACTTTTCCTGTGACGGTGTCGGCAGCGGCGACGCGAGCAGATGCGCATCCGCAAAGTCCTCGTCCGTCGTCCCGTGCCCATGCGTCCCGAGGAAGGTGAAGTTTTGCCCGTGGGCACTGGTCGAGTTGCCGTCACTGACATCCGCGCCGTATCCCGACTGACTGCGCATGAGCGCTGGCCCGCCCAACGTCGAGTGTGAGTGTTCGAACTCGCCGCCGCGCGGCCGCATGACGAAGGGTGTGGTCGTGTACGCGCGAGGCACGTTCTCGTGCGGCGCGCGCGTGAGGATGCTGTCAATGCCGCCGCTCTCGGCGATGCTGGGTGCAGTTGAGGCGAGGAGGTCGCCGCGCCCGCGCATATCGCTGAAGCTGTCGTTCTCGGCACGGCGTTGGTGGCGCCTGCGGGAACGAAGGCAGAAGAAAAGTCCAAGAATGGCCAGAAGGATGGCTGCAAGCGTGCCGAGGACGATACCCGCAATGGTTGAGGTGTTCATCGAGTGATGTGTACCACCGGTGGGGCTTTCTTGTCTGCAGGGAGCGGCGTGAGATAGATGTCGTAGGAAGCAAACGGTATCTCACGTTGAGCCAGGGGTGGTGCTGTCACCGCCATTCTCATTCGCGTTGCTGGTGTCACTATCGTCGTCGTCGTTGCCGTGGTCATCACCATTCTTGCCATCGTCGGAACTGTTACCGTGTTCTGAATTATTGCCACTCGAACTATTGCTAGTGCTGCTCGTTGGCGATGCTGAACTAGGGTTTGATGTCGATGAGCTAGGGACAGAAGCAACCGCCACGACTTGGCCAGCAGCCGGGCCCGGAGTCGTGCTGGGCGATTGGTTGTTGACGCAACTTCCACTTCCATCGCCAACAGTGAAGACATCCGTCGAGCCACCCGTTCCGCGGCCGTTCGAGTCTCCGGCGACGATCATCATCTTTGTGCCTGTTTGACATTGGGGGTCCAGTCCCACCCGGTACCAGACGACGGTGCGCCCATGTTGAACGTGCTGCCGCCGGGGATCACACCCCACATTGAGACGGGGCCAGCTGCGCTAGAATCTGCGTGCACGTAGACGTGAGCGGATCAATCAATACAGAGGTATTGGCAATAAGACACATACCCCAGCTGATGCGGGTGGGATTACACTGGTTCGGCGTGCCGTCCATGTACAGAACCCACTTGGCCTGCGTCGTGCCGGTGAGACAGTCGCTGGACCCACTGCCTACAGTGAGGACATCGCTGGTGCCACCTGCACCAGGACCAGATGCGTCCGAGAGAGATGCTACGAATTGCGAGCCCTGCAGTACTTTAGTAATTGAATCTCACGCTTGACTGCGCTACGCACCTCAGGAAACTTGAGTGTGAGTGAAGTGGAGTTGCCCGAGTTGATTTTCTGGTCTACGATGGTACGAATCTCGGGGTTTACATGGCCAACGGGAACGAGGAGCAGCTCGTACGGCGGCTGACCACCCGTCCAATTGACGGTGAGATTGCCGCACTGCGATGGCTGCGCAGCGAGAGTAAAAGTGTACGCCTGCGCAGTGGCGAGCTGCGCGAGGACGACGAGCGAAGGGAGGAAAGGTCGTGTAAGTCGTGTAGGTCGTGAGTATGTCATGAGGGAGAGTCGTGGAGCCCACTCCGCGTGAGATGGTCGTGACATTTTGACGGGGGCTGGCGACACCACCCGCGTCACAGCGCGCCACCCAATCAAAAGAACCAGTTACAAACACGCATTCACTCTCCGCCCCGTGGCGCGCCGCGGCAATCTATTGTCACATGCGATGCGCAAGCGATTTTCGTCGGCTTACAGAGCGGAGAGGGTGCGCGCACGGACCATTCGCACGGCACGCGAGATGTTATAGTAGTATACACCGCACTGCGACATGTCATTAGGGAAGGGGTGAGGGTTCAAAACGAATGACGAGGACCCTCGAAATCCCATTGTAGAATCCCATTTGGGCCTCCTTTCCTCTCCCTCCTTCTTCATCGTAAACCCACCTCGTGAAGGCATTCAGGGCTGCTTACGATACTATACCTAGGTTTCGATACTTTTTTTGGAGTGCGCGCAGACTATTACTGTAACCCAACATATGCATTATGGTATACAAGACCCGTGGTTCTTGCATGAAGGCACCATATCGATAAAATGGTCGTCGTGCTTTGATTCTCAGCACGCACATATTCATAAAGGTCTTAACTTGGCTCCAGGCAGATGTTGCTGGGGTAGACTGTATGCAGATGTATACACCGCGCGTATCTTACATAGATCGTACAACAAGTTGTGTATGCTCGACTTGTCAGAAGCCGGCTCAGAGCGCTTCGACCAACAAATCATACCCTACGAGTGTGTGTCGCGCGTCGTCCGATCTCGGGTGAATCGAGACGCGCAGCTTACGTCTCGCGAAGGCTGAGCCGTCCCAGACCGCGACGAGCGCCATCGCCTCCTCCAGCGCAGTCTTAGCAAACGCGCGATCGTACTGCCTGCCCGCAAACCCACGTCCCGCCAGCCCAGCAAGGATGAACGGCCCCAACTCCTTGGTGGACTGGAGGCTGCGGTTGGGCTGGCCTGCGGTCAACGTGGTCATCCGTATGCCGAGCAACAGGTCCGCCCAGTCCTCTGCGGTTATCCCGTGCGTGCTGAGCTGTTCCGACGCATACAGCGGTTGGAACCCGTCGACGATACGGGCCGAGACGGACGGCACGCGGAACGTTTGGAACGACTTTGAGCGGATGCGCAACGGCGTCGGCGTGCTGAAACATTCCGGCGGTGGGTCGAGCGGGCCTGTTCGCTCGTGCACGCGCGACGCGATGACCGCGGAGATGTTGACGAGCTTGACGTCGTGGTCGACGCGTGCGAGGATCGGGTTGCGTGCTGACTCCGAGTACGGCGGCAGTGGGTCTGACGGCCCTATGTCGTCATCAATCGGTGGACGGCTATCAGGTGGCAGATGGTGTTCAGCAGGAGCAGGCGGGGTCCGGCAGGGGGCTGGTATTGATGGTTGGGTGGGGGACCCGACGGGGGCTCGTATGCAGGTGGCTGGGCTTGGGACATTATAAGCGTGAGTTCAAGTTGCGAGACGCGCCGGCCATTGCCGGGCTCAAAGGAAAGAAGAACACGGGAAATGTTCGACGTAGCAAAGGTGTAGCGGATGGTGCTCATTGGCTAGAATCGTGAGCTGATGTGCTATGGCAGAATCAATCGTGGTGAAGAGCGAGGTAGATTGACAAAAACGTCACATCGTACTGGTGACCTCCTCGAACAAGTCATTCTTGCTGTTGCACGGATTATACAACAGCAAGATGCTTGAGTGTACTGAGCACCTGTTTCGCCATTATTCAGTGGGTGCTGACTGAGAGGCAGTTCACCAGCATTCGAAGATACAAATGTGGACGCCATCTGCAAAATTTTGAAAGCTATTGGATTGTGTTCACGAGCTTGATGTTTGCATTTCATGCAGAATTCGGGCCAATGAAGAAATTTCCACCTTCGATGTTGGTCAGCGCATAACAGCCGGTCTGAAAGGTCCCGTGCAAGCAAGGCGCTAATGAGTTTCAGTGTAATACACTGGAGGCGATGTGGGATGTAGTGGACACGTCAGAGAACTAAAGGCAAGGTGCGGCGCGGAGTTGAGTGCAAGCCACTCCTTTCCGGTGACCACGTCTACACCGCGACCATGGCTGAACACCACGACCATGACCACTCGCACCCACACCCACACCCTCACCCTCACCCGCCGCCGCAACAACCCGGTCAAGGGCAGCCACAAATGGTCCAGCTCACGCAGGAACAGATTGCGCAATTGACACCTCAGCAACGCGCGCAGCTCATGCAGATGCAGCAAATGCGAATGCAGCAGCAGCAGCAACAACAACAACAACAGCAGGCACCGGCGCCGCGTGCAGACCCGGTGATGCAGGCCATTATCGACGCCGACTTCAAGCCCGTGTCACTGCAACTCGGCGGCGAGCCCACCAACACAGTAGTGGTTTGCAAACCGCACGCTAAGGAGACGTGTGCAGAATGCAAAACTGACTTTGCGGCGCTCAACCAGCTCACAAAGTCGCTCATCAACCGACCAGAGCTCGCGTTCCCGCCGCCGCCTCAGGTCCAGCCGCCGCCGCACAGGTCAGCGGCCATTACCAAGACAAAAGAGGACGGCAATGTACGTTCAGAATGCATGCTCGACTATTCAAACCTTGACACACTCACACACGCTGTAGAACAACTTCAAAGCGCAGAAGTGGGTGCCGGCGATTCAACTGTACACGATGGCGGCCAACATCGCCGCATCGCGCGACCTATGGGAGAACTCGCAACTTATGCGAGACGAGCTCGCGCTGGTGCTGTGCAACCGGTCCGCGGCGCACCTGAGCAACGGTGAGCCCGAGCAGGCGTTGGTCGACGCAAATCTCGTCGTCCAGCTCAAGGCGCCGTGGGGCAAGGGCCACTTCCGGCGCGCAAAAGCCCTCGTTGCGCTGGGCCGCTTCCGCGAAGGCCAAGGCGACGGCTACTGGCGCTAAGCAGCTCGAGCCGGCGAGCGCCGAAACGGACGCGCTGTTGGTCGAGATTGAGCGTGCGTTGCAGAAGGAGACTGAGGGCACGGCACCGGCGGGCGAATTCCCAATGCCCATCGCACCCACCGAGGAGCCGACGTCTCCGATCTCCGCATGAGCGTGTCGTCTTTCTCGCTTTCTTTTCTACTTGCTGTACTTGGAGTTAATTATTCATTGCCATATTACACTTGGACCAGCGCCAAATTTATGTCAGCGACGCCGCATAAGTGAAGTAGTTTGTTGCTCGATCATAGATACAGACAGGCTGACATCAGTAGAGAGAATCAGCATCCACGTTTCTTCTGACGACGCTTTCAGTAACTTGGCTGAATAAGAGCGAGGAGAGGACAAAAGAACAGAAAACGCGTATTCAGACTCCGCCGATATACCCTTGACCCAAATGCCCTCAACCCTGATGCTGATGCTCCAAAACCCTGCGCCCACAGTGATATATAGCGTGTGCGCTTTTCCTGTCGTCTTCTACACCAGTATGGACAAATCTCAGCTAGCTCTCCAACCGATGGAGCGAAAGCCCCTCTCGATCCTCCACCCTCACGTTTCGGCATGCTACTGGCTCTGACTATTTTCACCTTTGAGGCACTTTTTGCTGTATTCAACACGGATCATCTGCGAGCTACCTTTGCTTCAAGAGGCTCAGCAATTCCCAAGCGACTGTGGTCGCGCACGACCTCGTCGTCGTCACCTGCAGTCTCCCTAACTGGGAACCATGCGGTGGACCCGTACAATGTGGTAGGCTCGAGTGAGTCCATCGTGAGACCACTCGCTTGTTATCTTATAGCCCTCTCAGCGTGCCTCTCGACTACTTCAACGAATCAGGAGAGACGCTGTCACTGGCTCTTGCACGCATTCCTGCCAGCGACCTAGAGAATCGTATCGGCATTCTGTTCGTAAACCCTGGTGCGCATCATTTATTTAACAGCATTCAGTTTCAGTCTTGCTATGAAGATACTAACACCGTTCTCTCAGGCGGACCCGGCGGCTCGGGCGTCAGCTTCATCTACCGCAAAGGCGAGATGCTCCACCAGCTCCTCGATGGCCGCTACGACATTGTGAGTACTCAATTTCTACTCCTATTTTGCAACAGGCTCGCTCATACCGACTTCAGGTCAGCTGGGACCCGCGCGGCGTGAATAACAGCGCACCACTCCGCTGTTTTCCGTCCGAGACCGCGCAAACCCTCTTCGCGCACCACGTCGACCTCGACTCGATGGGCACGGGCAACCTCAGCGTGCCTGTAGAGCGCGTGGTGTTCCGGCAGCAGCTGCGCGCGTGGGATGCGCGGCTACGACTGGCGGGGGAGCTGTGTGCGAAGAATGGTGGAAGTGTGATGCGGTATATGGATACGGGGACGGTTGCGCGTGATTTGGAGCAACTGAGCAGTGTTATTTCCGGTCCTAATACGCCTATGTGAGTGCTTCTATACTTTGTGGATTGTGTGTTCACTGATTCGCATGTTAAGAAATTATTGGGGCTTCTCCGGTGGCAGCATCATCGGCTCATACTGGGTCAACATGTTCGTTGGATGTTCACACCGTCTTAATCACATTGAGTTTATCTCCTTAGGTTTCCGCATCGTGTCGGCCGTGTCATCCTTGACGGTAACGGGGTGAGCATCACGTTGTCGACCACACATAGTGGTCTGACTCAGATCCTTACCAGAATCCCGAAGAATGGGCACACTCTCAGTTCTCGGAATGGACATCCAGTGAGTTTTATGTGTCATTGGAACAGCGCCGTTTACTCAACAATCTGCGTAGACTCGATGGTCGACAGCATGAAGGCGTTCAGGAACTTTGCGAAAGCTTGTGCGGAGGTCTGCACACTCTAGAATCAATGGTCATAGGTGAAACTAATGCTAAGATTTCCAGGCTGGCGCGCAACGCTGTGCACTTGCTCGGAAAGAGTCAACGCCAGAGTCGATCGAGGCTGACATCGACTCCTTGATTGCGCATCTGGAAGTGCGACCACTGCCCGTACTAAACACCTCATTTCCAGACATTGTTACCTCTCAGCATATTAAGCGTGAGCAAGCACTCCTCCTATTCCGTAAGAGATAACGTGACTGGACCTCCCTCAAGTGCTCCTTTGGCAGGCGGCGTTTGCACCTGCAACCTGGCCCAACGTCGCAACCCTGCTGGCGGCCGCCATCTCAGGGGACGGCTCCGGCATAATCACAAGTCTCAGTTCTGTAGAACTCGACACCACAGTGCCAGCGTCGGCGCGCTTCGTCTTCGACCAGGTCATGTGCATGGACGCGCCTGCTCTCAGCCCACACGAAGCCAGTGTCGCCGTAGACAAACTGGAGGAGGCGGTTGTCCGGATGTATCAGGGTGGAACAAGTACTTTGCAAGCTGGCGGATGAAGGCATGCCATGCGTGGCAGGTCCGAGGGAAGTATAGATTTGATGGCCCGTTCAACCACACGCTGCGGAATCCAATCCTGGTCATTGGTAACACGGTAGGCCACCCCTTCTGTGTTGCCTCCCCTCCCGCGCCAAAAAAATCTGACTGTTGAACGTTTTGCAGGCCGATGTACGGCGTCCACTATTACACTCAGACGATTGCTGACCTCAAATGATTCTAGCCGGTGACTCCTCTACGGAACGCTATGCGCGTGCACGAGCTGCTCGGCAACTCGTCTAGACTGCTCATTCAGGACAGCACTGGAGTACGTGTGCTCAATCCACAGATTACGTGGCTTCCTGAGAGCCTGCTGACAGCCCCGGGGTTTATTTAGCACTGCAGTATCTCAACGGTATCACTGTGCACAACAAACGCCATTCGTGGGTACCTCTTAGATGGGAATCTGCCACAGAATGGTCTGCTGTGCTCGCCGTCAGAGACTCCGTTTCCAGCATTGGACAGGCAGGAGATGGAAGACTTCACATCCGATGATATGCGTTTCCTTCAAGTGGCCAAAAACCTGCGTCACACTTGGGAACACAATCCCCTTTATCTTTGAGCTGCCGTATGACCTTGATGTGAGATGTGCTGAACTAACTTCGTTGAGATACCTGCACAGTATCACTCACTGAGTCAATGCATTGCCGTGTTGTTTTACCTCGCTGTATACTCGGAAAGCTCAATTATCAGCTGAAATGATCATGATTGCCCGCAAGATCTTTGAGATACTAGTATAAACCACTACCTGTACGTCCCAAGTCGAACAGTCGGAGAACCTTTGACTACTGCAAATCTCGGCCGTGGCCGGCATCGCAGCTTGGCCTTCCACGTCATCTTGTGCTCCACGTGCATCCGACGCATCGATAAAAATCATCTAGAAAATATGCAGAGATGACCTAAGTGAAAGCATTAGCTATTCCAGACCATTCACGTCCAGCTTTTTTTATCACGCACTTCAGGGACCCAATACCCGAAATACATGGGCTGGTCTCAGCGACGCTGCTCGGGACTCAAAGCTACTCATGACGGACCTCCTAGGCTGCACAAATTGGAGCTAGCCTTATGATACATCGTCGCGCCACAAGTCCATAGCATTCATCCACTCGCTCAGCCCGGTGTTGTCACTATTCTTCAATTCGTAACAATGACTAGCCATATCCAACAGCCGCCTCGCGGGACATCTCGAGTGTTGGGATATTAAGCCCTCTGCGACCAATGAAGAGCTTAAGCACCCGATTTACAACGGATCACAAGGTCATCCGGATGACGGCCACCAAACTTGACGCAGACGCACTCGGCCGTGGTAAATCGGGCCACCACTTTAAGCAACTCAAATGACATGCACGCTGACCTGACTATCCGACGATGTCAGTTTCGCTTGGAATACAAAAGCCCGACGTGGCAGAGAGCTTGCGCCTTCCTCTATCCTCGTCTGCTATCAAATGTCGACTCTACCCACCACCCAATACGTTTGGCGAAGCGTGCGCAAAGGCCAGCCTATTGAAGCGCTGGAAGTCGATGAAAACGCGCCAATCTCATCCAGTCTCGCCGACGGCGAGATCCTCATCAAGGTGGATGCCGCAGCGCTGAATCCCGCTACCTACAAGTTCATGGGCCTGCTGCCCAATTTCATCTACAAGGGCCGGCCGCACGTCGCGGAATGCGATCTGGCTGGTACGGTCGTTTTGAGCAAGAGCGCGAAGCATCCTGTCGGCGAGCGCGTCTTTGGCTTCGTCCCATTAACGGAGCAGATCGCGGGCAAGACAAGTGAAGGTGCGCTTGCGGAATACACGAAGGTCCCTGGGGAGTGGGTGGCGCTAGTGCCGGAGGGCACGACGATGACCGCTATTGCGGGCTTGGCGGTGACTGGCGAGACGGCGTACCAGTGTTTGTTGCAACACGCACAGGTGAAGAGCGGCCAGACGATATTTGTCAACGGCGGCTCCAGCTCGGTTGGGATTTATGCGATCCAAATTGCCAAGCTTCTCGGATGCACGGTCTGGACTTCAGCGTCGGCAGGGAACGAAAAGCTGGTTAGGCAGTACGGAGCAGATTTCGTAAGTGGCTAGGACTTTGGATGCAGGCCGATCAATCTTACATTGCGCACAGGTTCTCGACTACAAGAAACAACCGCTGCACGAACAACTCAAAAATAATCCTCCACCTACTAAGTTTCACGCGATCATCGACGCTGTCGGGTCAATGGACTTGACTTTGTACACACACAGCGCCGCATATCTCCAGCCGGGCGGAACCTATGTATCAGTCATGGGCGGACCATCTGCTAAGACTCTCGCTGGGATCGCGAAGGAATTAGTTGGCTTCATGTGGGCGAGGCGGCCGACGTTGCTTGGCGGTATCAACCGCGAATGGGCGTCGCAAATGCTGGAGGTTAGGGAGGTGGAGCTTGTACAACTGTCGCAGTGGGTAGCGGAAGGTAAGAGGTACAAATGAATTTCCAAAGGCGTGATGTGCTCATATATTACTCAGGCAAGCTCCAGCTGGTTGTTGACTCGGTGTTTGACTACAAGGACGTGCTCCTGGCATATGACCGGATTATGACTGGTCGCGCAAGGGGAAAGGTTGTTGTACGCATGAATCCGAATGTAGCGTAGAAGCGACCTACACATGAGATGATTTAAATTGCAACTGTGCGGTTTCGTCTCACTGCTTTCGGGCAGATCGGAGTTTGCGTTTTCATATCCGCGCCTCTTCCTCTGCTAGCTTCATGTGACAATATCTAGCATCTGCTCCGTCGACTGTTCAATTCTCCTGCGAGAAAGAGACCTGACACAGCGTTTTGCGCGCAACATGACATGATTTGGGAAAATTTTCCCTTCCCAAAGGGAGAGAGCGAGCGCAGCCAGCAGATACCACGAGAATAAATGTTTCCTTCTCCCATAGCAGCTCCATTTACGCAGCTTTTGTGGTTACCAGTAGTCCAGGGCTGCCTGTGATATCAGATTGCCGTCGCCGCATCAGCAAGCGCAGCCACCAAGCACGGTCTCCTTCTCACCGACAACCGATGACAATGGAGAAATCGCATGCACACGAGAATTCTGTTGACTTTCCGTCACGCGAGAAGCGGTCGTCTCGCGTCCTGGCGCTACTGGTCGTTGCTGGGATTTTGACGTTCTTGGCGACCACGCGCAATGGGAACATGTGCGCCCGCTGCTTACTGTAATTAGCTACGAGTCATCGTCACTCATCTCTCCTCCCAGAGTAAAGCTCCCTTGGGGACTATCTACTGCGGTCAAGGGCCCGGTCGACTGGCAGCCGTGTGGCGGTTCGATCCAATGCGGCCGACTTGAGTGCGCGATGCAGTTAGCACCAATAGTTCGCACTTATTGACGGGTCCCTTCAGCGTACCTCTCGACTACCATGACAGATCAAAGGGCACCGTATCGCTTGCACTCGCGCGTGTTCCAGCTACATCGCCAACCCAGACTCGCGCTGGGATCCTCTTCCTCAATCCTGGTATGACACGCTCGTCCCGTACTGCGACTGGCCTCTAATAGTCCAACCGAAGGTGGACCTGGTGGGTCTGGTGTGAACCTCATTTATCGGAAAGGCGAAACTCTTCATCAGTTGCTGGATGGACGGTATGACATTGTGCGTATCTCCTTGACTACATGGATACTTTATTCAAACTAGCTGCAGCTTAGCTGGGATCCTCGCGGGGTCAATGGTAGCGACCCCTTGCGCTGCTTTGCATCAGACACCGCGCAGGCATTATTCTCCCACCATTCTGCTCTTGAAAGGATCAATGCAGGCAACCTCAGTGATCCATCGGAGCGCGTCTACTTTGCGAGGAAGTGCGCGAATGGGATGCCCGGGTCCGGATGGCTGGCCAGCTCTGCGAGAAGAATGCTCGTCGGGTCTGGAGCATATGGATACGGCCACAGTTGCCCGCGATCTGAATCGTCTTAGCACTGTCCTAGCGGGTCCTCAAGCACCCATGTACGTTTCAATGTCCTCATTCAGGTACTTTCTTCTCCTAATGTTCTTTCAGCAACTACTGGGGCTTCAGGTATGCACGGGCACTGGTTCGTCATATTCCGCTAATAAAGTGCTACATAGCTATGGGACTGCGTTGGGTTCTTACTGGGTGAACATGTCAGTAGCATTGTTGGAAGATCTTGCACCGTATCTCAATTCCTCCCAGGTTCCCGCACCGCGTTGGTCGTGCCATCATCGATGGTGTACTGGTTTGTGTCTTGACCGACATTTTGATCTCCGGGATGACACTCGTTCAGGACCCAGAAGACTGGGCTCATTCACAGTATTCTGATTGGGCCGCCCGTGAGTCGTAGCGCATCTGGGAGGGAATTCGTTCTCACCCTAATTACTAACAGATTCCTTGATCGACATTATGAAAGCTTTCAGAAACTTTGTCTCGGCTTGCGCGAATGCAAGTCAAATATGTCGTCTAGAAAACAAATTTTCTCATGCGACTTCCATAGGCTGGCCCGGAACGTTGCGCGCTTGCAAAGGATGGTTCAACGCCCGAGTCCGTGGAGGCCACCATCGACGGTTTGCTGGCACACCTCAGCCTTCGCCCACTTCCAGTTTTCAACACTACATTTCCAGAGCTAGTAACAAGCGCCCACATCAAGCGTGAGCCGACCGGGTTCCGTCAGTGTCATAGCGTGCACTGAAGTACATATTAGAGCTTCTGTTTACTGCTATGTACGCACCTGCGACTTGGCCCGGCGTCGCATCCCTCCTGGCAGACGTGCTATCTGGTGACGGGTCTCGGTTGCTCGCCAGCCTTCCCGTGGTGGAGCTCAATAGCACCAAGGCAGCATCAACACTCTTTGCCTTCAACCAAGTTGTCTGCTCCGATGCGCCGGAACTGAGCCCTAAGGCTGCAAGCACTGCGGTCGAGAAGCTGCAGGCCGAGGTCATCCGCCTGTACGAAGAGGACGGCAATAAGTATTTTGCGGCCTCCATGATGTCAGCATGTCATGCGTGGCCTGTTCGGCCTGCGCGGAGGTTTGAGGGTCCCTTCAACAACACGCTGCGGAACCCGATATTGGTCATTGGAAACACGGTATGTGCTTCTACAGTCGACTAGAAACACTTGCTAAACTGAAACTCAGGCTGATGTAAGGTGTCGCGTAGATCTTCCTTCGACGTCGTGCTAACTGAATCATGTAGCCTGTGACCCCATTAAGGAACGCAATGCGCGTCAACAAATTGCTCGGAAACTCTTCTCGCTTGATCATCCAGGACAGTACTGGTGTACGCTGCTCTTTTCATACTTTCCTTAACTCTCCGTTTATGGTTTTGTAGCATTGCAGCGTTTCCACGGCGTCACTGTGCACCACGAACGCCATACGCGCTTACCTCCTGAACGGGACACTTCCGGAGAACGGTCTATTCTGCGCGCCGTCGGAGCTACCGTTCCCGGAAGCAAGCAACCGAGAGGTTGCGACGCTGCTGACTCCAAAAGAGCGCACGCCAGACAATATTCGATTGCTCCGGCTTGCCACGGATTTACGAGAGGACTGGCACGGTCGCTCTTCTGTGTTTTAGTGAATCAGGTTGGCCCTACCGTCCCTCACACATCTGCTCAACCATCTGACTGAAGTCAACATGTAAACATGAAGCCTTTCCTGTCCTGGTACACAGACAAAGTGTCATAAACCTTAGTTTGAACCTGATGTCAAACTAGCCATGATGTCCTTGATACTGTTGTACCTTCGCGCCAGACAGAACGAGTTACTCACCATGACCAGTCTTCCCTCAACTTTTCGTCTTAATGACTCTCACAACCGCCGCATTGTCCGCTTGCAGAGCCGCTAGAACTCTCTAGTTCCTTGTAGCGACTTCCAGCCACAGATGTGCCTGTGGAGTTGCTATTTTGTCTCGACCCACTGTTGCACTCATTTTCCAGCAATCTGCGGGTTTTTCAACCGTCTCGTCTCATGTCGCAAGGGTTCTGCACATCTAGCATAGATGCGAGTTTCGTCTGAGCGGTGGTCGAATCTTCCAAGACCCTCGCTTTGTCCTCATTTCGTTGACCCTCATCTTCAACGGCAGGTCAGAGGACGCAGTAGATAATGCCACGTCACGAAGTAAAATTGGCCAAATGCAATCAATAGTGTGCATGTAGAGTTACACACTTGCTCGTGAATGAGTGCACCTTGTGAGTTCTCTACTCGTACATCGCTGTTTAGGAATGGTTTCAACCAACCGTCAAGAAACCGGCCATGCTTGCCTTGAAGATCGAGAACTAGTCGTTGGCTAAGGATTCTCAATACACTAAAACGACTCCAATTGTGTCTCGCGAGACCAACTCTGCTGAAGAACGCCTTGTACTCGTTGCGGCTGGCTTGTCCTCGTCGAGCCGTTATTCCCAACCGCTGCAGAGTTGGAATCGTTTCCTGCTGCTAAGATCACTTGGTTGGCTTGAAAAATATCGAACACGAGGCTGCGAAGGTTTGTCATAAACGGCGCCATCTGACGCAAGGGCGATGGATGGTTAATATTGGATGAGTTTGAAATGCGAAGCTCAGTCACTTCTCCTGCGTGCCTTTGAACAAAGTGCTGCGCATCGTTACTTAGAGGAAACGCCGTTTGTCCTAGTGTGAGTTGGTACACAGATTGGGTCGAAACTTGCACGCGACTGGCGAAGCAATCGATTGCGAAGGATTGTAGGTGGGGACAATCGAGGTTGATATCGAAGTCATCCGGAATGATCGACCACCAGCCAGGTCCAGAGATAACACGCAAGTCACGAAAAAGTGCGGCGAAGTCTACTGCACGATTCGCTGTCTCATACGAGAAGCCAGGGTGATAGTCGTTGAAATGTAGAACGCGTAACCGACCGGGTTGCAGTGATGATAGAACGGCGTGATTTACTACGACATGAAGCCATTCGCCTGGTCCAGACAGCGGGATGAGATGATTGATCAGGATTTCGAGCCGGGGGCAGAGCGATGTGAGCGTTGTGACTTGCGCCTTCACCAATGCTCGGAACACCTCGTCATCGCCCGAACCTCGGACCATGAGTTCCTCTTTGATTAGGCATGCTCTGCCATGTTTGGAGAGGCGGAAATCCAGTCGGCGTGTCCAATGTCCTCGCATCCACACGATTTCCCCGCTATCTTCGATGATGGGAACTGGGCGCTCGGCAGGCAAAGCGAGCGCCTTCACAAGCGAGTCGAGGCCGGGCAAGCTGCTCACAAGAACGGCGCTATAGAGCAGTTGCTCGCTGAGAGCCTTCCAGGCCTTGCACACAGAGAAGATCGCTAGTTTCATGCGGTAGCTGCTTTGCATGAGCATTGAGCCTTCGAAGTAAGTAGGATCTGCCGGATATGCGAAAAAATCGCGAGGACGAGTGTCCAGGAGTCCTGGGACAGACACTACGTGCTGAAATATGGCTAGCCATAGTTCCGCAGGAAGGTCGGGAATCATGATGACGCCGAAAGGTCAAGTTGTAAGTTCACGGAAGGGCCCGGCCGCACGCCCCTGTACTGGGAGATCGACAATCAGTCGGTACTCGCTACGTCCGCATTCTAATTATCAATACAGTAGCCCGGCCTAGTATACAGAGTTGCTCCCCATCGACTGGACTGTCGCTATGAGGAGCCCATCGCTCCCTTCCCCACCAGAACGACATCGTCGATGATTTCATCGAACTCGGTGCGCTTATATGACCGGATGGTTTCGCCCCAGTCCGAAATCTCGTACACACGATAGCGTCGGTCAAAGCCTAACCTCCCATACGCGGCGTAGGACCTGATGAAAGTCAGCAGAGCCTAATGAGGACGGAAGTGAGGGTCTGACGCACCCGCCACCACCGAAGCAGAACCAGACCCCTTGGACGCGCTTGCAGAAATCAGTTACTATGGCCCACGTTAGACGCAAACCAACAGGATACTGCTGGAAGGCGCACTATGATCATGACCGTTCCCAATAACTTTGACCTCTGGGATCGGCTGGCTACCCTCAGGAGCCGACAGGATGGCCTTCTTGAAGAAACCATCGTTCTTTTTGCTGCCGCCATCCGCGTCAAATTGATTTCCGACCAACAGCGGCTTGCCATGAGAGTCAACGTCCGCGGAGTTGAATGTTTCTGGACTGCAAGACTGTAAGCGGTGCGTTATCGAGCAGATTGAGCAATACTAACATTGGGATATGATAAAACATGAGGGCGTTGGGCTTGGCTAGTTTCTGACCAGCGCCAGCCTTTACTCGGGAGGTGATGTTTCCAGTATCATGAGCACCGTCAGGCCGGAAAGGTCGGACGATATATTTGATTTGTTGGCTTTCTGCAAGGAACCAGTCGATCTGGCGCTGGTGGATGTAGTCGTAGTCAACAATTTGCTTGAACAAGCCGTAATCAGCTGTAATGTAGCCGTGTGAGTCGAGGAAGTAGAGTGTGAGGATGTGGGTAGCCGATGGATCCGGGCTCTTGATCTTCAACACATAATTGCCCGCGCCGTCGACGTCCTCGGGGCCACTTGATGCGACGGAGAACGGCATGCGTGAGATGTGGTCCATGAGCTCCTTGCGACTCAGGTCATCTTCATCGTCGTGATTACCCAACACCACCGCCCAAGGTATCCGTCGCCTGATGACCTCTTTCGCAAATTCGGTGAGCACGCTTTTCGAGTTCCACGAGGTGCGTTGTCCATTCAGTTGGTCACCAGTAAAAACGACTAGGTCTGGATTCTCACTGTCGAGAGCCTTTGCGAGAAGTGTGGTGGTCATGGCATCCGCATCCAGGCATGGTGAGACAGTAGTGTCGCGACATAATCCTCGGCCAGTGCTGAAGTGAAGATCGGCAACCTGGAGAATCTTGTAGGTCCCGTTCTTCTCGGCGGAAAAGTGGAGCGGATAGGATTGTGGCACCGCTTGAAGATAATAAGAAACAATACACAGTTAAATGACCAGCTGACATACGTTTTGCGGGACCGCGACGATACGTAAGCCAGACTGGATCGACTTTGTCGTTTCCAGGGAAGACAGCGACGGGCAATTTTTCGAAGCCATACCACGCAGGAGAGTCTCCATACGAGACGTCCAGCTCGGTGATAAGATGGCTGGTGGCGTTTTTCTCTTTGTAATCTTGCAGCTTAGGACCAACCTTGTACCATAGGTAGAGAGGTGGCACACCACGCACACCGTCGCGAACTGATGTCTCCACCTTCTTCCATGCTGCCTTGTCCTCGAGTGTGGCCTCGTCGCCTTGTGCGAGCAATGTTATATTGGTAATGAGTGGGACGTCCTGCCGTCTCGTGCGGCGGTAGTAAAGATTGAGATACCAGAAGCCAGATTTCTGGTTGAGATCTGGCCCAACGCGAACCCAACTGCCCCCATTGCGCCAAGAATCCTCCCAATTAGACTTGGGAGCGCAGAGTTGCACTATGTCGGGCGGGAACATGCAGCGTTGAACCGTTATCTCGCTGAGCCCGGCCGATTGTGGAAGTAAAGGCTTCCACATGTCCATCGGTAGAGACGCCTCCTCGATGGCATCTGTTGGTGTCGGTACTTCCCACCAGTTGGATGGAGTTGCTGGTTGGGTTCCGGCGGGTTTTGGTTGCGCGGTGAGCGGGAGGCCGAACTCATCTGTGTCGGGTAACTGAGAGGCAGCCCCTTGGAAGACGACTTCGTAGGCCTGCCTCCCTATGCCCTGTATAGAGCCCGGACCCCTTCCAGGTTGGTATAGAACGAAGAAGTAGGCAAGTAGGATTGCGAACAAAATGACTGTTGTGAATGGTGCGACGCCCACTCGCAGCGGTCGCACGAATTGGTCCTGCACGCCCATTTCGGGTGTGCAAGTTCAGGAGTCGACTTTCCCGAAGCTGAGTGGTTGTGCGTGGACAGTCAGGAGACAGCGAAGAGACACGTTAGGCGCCGATTCGGAACCGCGACCAGCCGTCCCGCACGGAGATTGCGCCTTTCTCTCATGCGACATCCTCGTTACAGATGACCATGTGTTGGTGGACATATCCTTCTGGAATAATCATATGAGCCACACTGTGAGCAAATATTTTCACTTGCAGACCAAAGGTCACTTCCGTGTTTCTGTACGAGAAAGTTCGAGTCAGACCCACTCAAATGCAGTCTGATTACAGCGGTACGCTCTGGCAGCTCTCACGTGTCTGTGAAGCGCTGTGGTAAGGGCAGCCACGGGGGAGTCACCGGGGGTGCACAGGCTCGATGATTTTATTGCCCAATTGCGACCGGCTTCAAGTACAACGATGTCGCCCATCACGACAACGCGCTTCAGAACTAATACTTCCAGTCACGCCGTTGCTTCCTTTGCCGTTGCTTCCTTTGCTTTCGCCTAGCCGTTGTGTCAACGGTGACTTTGGTCTGGAGCTTCGAATCATTTGCGTTCGATTCCGCCAACGTCTCCAGCCGATAGGTCGACGACACAATAACGCCTCTATGTCAATAACGTCTACTTATCCATGCTCTCAGATTGTGCTGTCGTGCTACGTACTCTACCGACCACATACTTTGCGGGCGACAGTATACGGGCGGTAGACGTGACAATGGCCGTTCGCTGCTCAGCCACACGCGGAAAATCAGTCACTTCTAATTGTGGCTCAGTGGGTTGATGCGTGGTAGGTCCAATTTGAAGTCCGGCACTGTGAGGTTCGCACTGGAAAGCAGTTAGTGCGTTCGGCGGTTCAGTCTAGGCGACCACGCGTCAATTAAGCATGATTCAATTACCGCACATAGGCGCCAGTATTTTAGTTCGTGAAGCGTGAAGCTCAGTGCTTCATGGCTTCATTGCTTCAGTGCTTCAGCGCTCACAGTATTTAAGAAACTAGCGCAGTAGAGGGGTGACATTCGAATCCCAACCACTCTCAGTTCTTCTCAATCTTTTCCTCGTCTTCTTTGTGGGCACCCAAAATGTCGGGCGCCCCTTATTATCAGCTTGAACGCATCACGACCCCTCAATGGGGTCATCAGCATCAACATGCGCTTAGTATACAGTATGGTGCCGGCGCCGGCGCCGAACTTCTTCATCTTTCTGGCCGAGTCGTGGCCTTCCAAGTTTCTCCACGTACGACCAAGGGTCTCAATACCACTTCTCAAAGTGACCTCGGGTACCAACTCAAAACTGCGACCTTCCACGCCTACGTGAAGCAGGTCATGAGCGATGGCCGTCTTCCCGTCCTAGAGCTATTACTCATGTCTCGCTCCGAGCCTGGCCGTCACGATGGTGGTATGGTAGCGGTCCAAGGCTGCCCAGGCTACGAAGATTTCAAAATCTGGACTGACACAGCGTACCAAGTCTGTCTCGATGCGCCACAGGGCTGTCATCTCCCAGCTGGCCCAGCGGCACGCGTGAACATTTCTTCGGCATGCGCAGAACGGCCGCAGAATCTGGTAGTGGAGATTAGAGACGGCAGCCCCAGTGCGGCAGCTCATCCGCATACCTTCCACCGGCTCGCTAGGGCTCTTCCAACTGTGTACGTATAAGGTTCTTCACCCACGGCGGCTCGATCCTGACTTGGCTCCAGCCCTTCTTAAAGTAGAGACGCCACACCCCAACATATTCTCTCTCATTTCTAACATCTCAGCGCTTCACAACCCCACTCATTCCATCTAGTTTACCATCCGTAAGTCCTTTCTTTCTTGCACTTGTCCGGCACATTGTATTATTTCAACCCGAGGCAGAGCCTCATCTTCGTATTCACAGTCTCGTTTCTATTCGCGCAATACATCTTTGATTACAGCAGGTCGCTATTGATGGACTTTACTGTGTGAGCTACGCCTCACCGCGCCGTGTATATGCTCGTGGAAACCGCATGATACCCCCGGATTCCGACTTCGAGCGTGAGCGGACTCCTCCATTCCTTCCCTGCATCAACATTCTCCAGAGCTCTGGCAAAGGTAAACTCTGGCTCCCAACCCAGATCGCGCATCGCAGCGCTCGAATCGTACACCCTATCGACACTCGCGAAGTACTTCCAGCCGCGCGCCGCGTACACGTCCTTGTACTGCGGAAACAGCCCTTCGACGACGCTCGGCGCATCCTTTCCAAGCATTGAAAGCATCGTTGATCCTTGACGAACGGTGTCGGCCCGCTGACGATGTACTTGCCCCACCGCAGCTCGGGGGCGCGGTCCAATGCGCGCAGGTGAGCCGTGACGACGTCGTGCAGGTCAACGCGGCGGTAGCATAGCTCATTTATCTTGACATTTAAGTCATCTGGGTACGCTGCACGCACTGAAGCGACGTCGTCAAGCTCTGGGAAAAACCTCGATATCCTGAGTACGACGATCGGGAGCCCGTGCTGCTTGTGGAATAGCCCACAAATATCCTCGGCGCAGATTTTAGTAATGCCGTAGATGTTCTGAAGGGGTGTGAGTGTTTGCATACAGGTGAGCTACATAAGGAGGTCTGAGTGCTGACTTTGACTACGGGGACCACAGTCTCGTCGATCCACACAGCGGATCCTCCGTCGACGGCAGGCTTCAGCGCATGCCCGAATGTAGAGGTAGTTGAAGTGAACACGAAGGCTTGCACGCCGAATTCTTTGGAGAGCTCGAGTAGGTTGACGGTCCCTTGAACGTTTGTGGATACGAAATCGGTGAGCGAGTGTGACTCGACGTGCGGCTTGTGGAGTGTTGCAGTATGCAGGACGTGGGTCGGGTGATACTTTTCAAATATTCCCCGTAGAAAGGGTAGATCTGCTATGGAGCCCACCTCGGTCGTTGTCGACGAAGACAGGATGTCAATACCGATCACCCCCTCGCCGATCCTAGGAAGATGCAGCATCAAACCAGCTCCCAAATGGCCAGCAGCGCCAGTGACGAGTATTTTACGGGCCATTGTGGTTTAGATGGAGGCTGAAAGGCTGTGGGAAGAGGAAAAGAGCTTGGCGTATGACTCGATTCTGATGCAATCGAACCTTCGGAAAGCGGTGACACGCTTTGAGATTCAGCTGGCATTGTGCATTCTCAAAGTACAGCAGCAGTATATCACAGCCGATTTCAGCCTTACGGAACACATTACCACATCACATTTACATGCATCTCCTCGCCAGAAACTAAACACCTGTCACATGCAAGTGTTTTCTCAGCGCACTGGCTGTGTCAGGCAGGCCGCAGGCCTGAAACTTGTCATGCAGGGGCTATTGCTTGGCGCGCTGTTTGGAGGGGTGGTACGTGGGCCTGAGCGCGTGGACGCTCAAGAAAGTAAGGTGCGGCTCGCGGGACCAGTCCTTGGCCTCGAGCAACGAACGCCGACGGGCGGTGGCACAGCGCATGAAGACATCCCGTGTCCGTTACAGATTGAGTGTACTCGAGCCACTCGCGAGTGGACTGTTGTCAGACTGACACAAGGTTAGACTGGTGATTTTTCGTCACAATAAATTTACCAAAACACCACAGGATGGTCTCGACGATAACACGACAACAACACGGATCATTGACGAATCTTGTTAGAAAATCCTCAGGAACATTGCCAAGTTACGCCACTGTCGTGTTCTGTGAATGTATAGGGTCTGTGACACCACAAGAACATGGACCAACCGGTGTTCCGCTCGTGTATTCTGGGCCAGAATAGGACCAAAACAGTCATTGTACATCCTTTAGCAATGCTTGCAGTAAAATTGATGGACCACGAGGCCAAACACGGACTGCAGTGTATCCGGATGAAGCATGCGTTGTCTGGCATCTGACGTGCTTCCCGTCCAGACACGATCGGACCACCCTCAGGACATTCGCCGAAAATGTTACCAACGGAAAAACTCGAGAACATTGTATTCAATGAATGGTTTTCGTGTTGCCAGACATAGGACATGTACGGAAAACGTTCGTGCCATTTGCGAAACATCGAAGGCCCATGTTTGGTCCATGTTCTTGTGGTGTCACAGACCCTATACATTCACAGAACACGACAGTGGCGTAACTTGGCAATGTTCCTGAGGATTTTCTAACAAGATTCGTCAATGATCCGTGTTGTTGTCGTGTTATCGTCGAGACCATCCTGTGGTGTTTTGGTAAATTTATTGTGACGAAAAATCACCAGTCTAACCTTGTGTGAAAGAAAGGAGAGTTGTGAGCCTTTTGTTTGGTTGTCGGTGACACCGCGGAGGAGACTTCACGGAGAAGACTCCGCGGAGTGACCAGTCGGCGGAAGTATGGAAATCCAGAAGGGACAGCGGTGGGGATCAAGAAGTAATCGGCCGTTGTACGTCCGCATCATCGGTATGCCATGACTGCTCCCCGTTGCCCAGAGTCCGGATGCATTCTGCCTGGGAATTAAGCCCGTGGGAAGACTGCGGACTCATGGCGGGCATACCTTTTTACGTAACTGTGCACAAGCCGGCTCGAAAGAAAACACCTGACACCTGTGTAAGGAGCGCGCGAGATGAATGCATATGGAGGACGTGAGGCGCGCGCAATACAAAAAAATTCTAAAACGCATATTGGTCGCAATTCGTGGGTACGCCGAGGCAGGTCTTTAAAACCGCGAGTAATCCCCCCCTGACCAAGAACATCCCATCTCACTTTGCCCAAGTGAATTGTCGCCTTCTCTCAGTGCAGCGAATACTGAATTGTCATTACAATCGCGAATATGCTCCTCCTCATGCTCCTTTCCTTTCCGATCTCGTCTGCGGTGGCCGCCTACGTCCTCGCCACTGCGTCCGACGTCGGATTCCTCCAGTCAAGGTCCGGTCTCGCTTGTTACTATCCCAACTTCAATATTGTCACATATGCAAGCAATACCTGCACCAACGCCCTCCTCTCAGGCGCGCTATACAACATCTCAACGTTCACGTGAATCCCGAAGCACCATCGACAGCCCACTACGACAACCACCTCAAATTTCTCGGCGACTACAGGTGGCACATCCCGAGCACTACCGAACGTGGCGAGGTCATCGCTTGCCACCAGGGTGCACTCCTCGCAACGGACAAGCACGAAGACGCCGTCTTGCACACCTGGTGCCGCTTCGTGACCGAGGATAACCAGTTCAACTTCACCGAGGCACTCAAAAATGATGGGGTGTGCAGCCGCGTTCATGCTGGCGGGTCTCGCGCTGAGCGTGACGGTTGCGTCGCAACACGTGAGGCTGTCTCGTACAGTCTGGGCACATGGGTTGTGGCATTTGTGCTTGACAGCCAAGCTGGTCTCCTACGTTCTTTGTTTTAGGTCTGAAACGTTACTAGGTGTCTCTGATTGATGTAGCCAAACCCTTTTTTGTTTATGACTCATACATAAAGGATTATCGGATGTTGGTGCAACAGTCGTTCCATGCCGGCTAGATGAAGAGCGCAGGTGGACATCCGTCTACCCTCCAGTCAACCTTGGAGCGAATCTCACGCCACCTCAGTCATACTCTACTTTTGAAAGTGGAAGGTGAAAACACATTAGCAACGCTCATGTGAGACATTTTGTGCATGAATACTCACACGGCTTCTAATACAGGAAAATTGATATTAAAGCAGTTGGATTCTTCACACTGCTCTCTTGATGACTTCTTGGACTGCCTCGTCAACTCCTGCGACCACAGCGGTGGGCTCGATGCCGCCAATCACATTTCCAAGCCGGTCAACCCAGCCCTTGCCGGACCTGTCGACCCAAATCGACTGCAGTCCCGCAGCTCTGGCACCGATAGCATCAAAGGATTCGCGCTAACCACGAAGACCCGGTCGGGTTTGCCTGTGGCTTCGACCAAGTGATCGTAAGTCGCCTTCGCGGGCTTGAAGACACCCAGACCATCGACTGAGACAAGACCTTTAAACAGGTCTTGATATTGGTGAAGGTCTGGGGAGTTCTCGACCGACGCTCCGATCGATTTTATGGTGCCGTTCGAAAATATGTATGCTTCGATGGTCGGGTTGTCTTGCAGAGTCTTGAGGGCCCTTGAGACTTCGGGGAAAGCATGTAGCGCGTCGTAGGAATTAATCAAATTCTCCTCGTCCTGAGACGATAACGCCGGGAGGTTGGATTCGGCGACGGCATGATTTAGAGCGGCGCGAGTTATCTTGATAAAGTCGCGATATTCACCTACGTCTCATTCATATCATGCTCAGTAGGAATGACATGTGGACGTACCCATAAGCGAGATTCTCCATGTGTATTCTAGCTGGTATCGGCGCCACAGAGTTGCCAAAGGTTCTGCCTTGTCGTCGCCAAAGATCTTGGCAAGCTCTTTGGAGATCGAGTCCGTCGATAGTAGAGTCCCGTACAGATCGAAGCCAATGACCACTCTAGCAGAAGACATATTGTGCTGCGTGAAGGCGAGAGGACAGGGTTGGAACGGGACTTCGCGAGGATGATGACGAAGCAGAATGGTCAGCTGTCAATGTGTACTGGCATTCGGTCACGGGAATCTGTAATATACTTCGAGATTCGATGAAGGTTGGCCCTTCAATAAGCATGTAGAAAGCGAAGAGGATACTCGGCGATTTGCGGTGGCGCACGCCTCACTTCCTCTGCCCATCGAAGATGGAAGATCAGTTGCGCGAGGTCTGCCAGATACCGCCCTGCGATATTGTTCTGCTACTGAGCGGCCTTGTACATCCAGTTGCTGTCGTTCTTGCACGACAAGCACCCGAATGTACGCCAGATTGCACTCCAAAATCTGCTCGGCGAGACGGTGGTCGGAGCTGCGCACCGACATCTTCTCTTGAGCGACGCAAAGGCGATCCGGGATCTCAAATTGTTATGTCGTGACCAGCCTGCCATTGCGCATGACGCCTTCCGCGCGCTGGTCAACCTCTCGGACGCCAGCGAGATCGCAAATTCGCTAGGCGAGAAGGACTTTTTATCGTTCCTATGCAGCTATATCGTGGTGCGTCTCTCTGTCATACTCGGTGTGAGATAGAGTTACCGATCGCGCGCAGTAGCACCCACCCTCGCTGCTCGCTGATCTCGCTGCGATGGTGTTGTCCAATCTCAGCATGTTCCCTCAACCGCTCGCCAACCTCGTCGCACTCGAGATCCCCATCGTGCACGACTCAGCACTCTCCCCGCCGTACTACCCACCATACTCGCGCTCAGGCACGAGCATTGCCCCTGATACGCTCAGCTCGATCGAGACTGTCAATGTTCGCGCGCTGCCGCTACTCATCGACGCGTTTGCCGATGCCGCGCGAGTCGAGGGCAAGGAGAAGGCAAGAAAGGGCGAGCTGCACTTTCTTGCAAGCGTATTCGCAAACCTCAGTGGGAGCAACGCGGGTCGGCTGTTCCTACTCACGCCGCATGCGGAGGGGACGCGGACCCGGAGTATCCGCTCGCGAAGATCATCGTATTTACAGAGCACAAGGACACAATTCGTAGAGGTGGCGTTGTGTCTACCCTGAAGTACGCCAATCTCGCAGGAAATACACTCTCAAACCCTCACCGTCCTCTGCAGAAACTGCACGTTTCACGCACCGGCGCACAAGGCAATCTTGAGCCCCGAATCCGACCTCGTCCTCGTCAAGCCTTCGAAAGTTCGCGCACCAGGCATTGACGCGCTGCCCTTCATTTTGCTGCCGCTCGCCGGGCCAGAGGAGTTTGAGCTCGAGGACCAGGAAAAGATGCCCTCGGCGCTGCAGTTCCTCGACAGTTCCAAACAGCGCGAGGTGGATCCGGCTCTACGGCTTATGCTCATCGAGACACTTCTACTGCTATGCACGCGGCGGTGGGCACGCGACTTTTTGCGAGGGAAAGGTGTATATGAGATCATCCGCCCGGCACACATGGTTGAGACGGACGATAAGGTGCGTGTTGCTACCCAGGAGCCGATGAGACAGTATCCTGAGACTTTTCAGGTTCGAGACCACATAGAGCGGCTTGTGAACCTCCTAAAACGCGATGAGCCCGCTGGTGTACGAGAGGTTGGCGATGACGAGCAAGTGGCTGATGAAACCAAAGACGATGAGATCGAGGAAGTGTGAAGATATCGCGGCGTGTGATTTACTTTGCCTTTTTTTTCTCCTGCACACAGAGCCGCAACTCAAAAGATGAGAGCATCGTGCCGTGCCAATGATAAAAAAGCGAATGCTAATTGCTCTGCTCGTAATTGCCTATTTGAGTGATTTCCGCGGCGGCTGCATTCATATCGTTCACACACTGAGGACAAAGTGGGGTCGTCTGTTAGGACCCGAGCCATCGCCAACCTTTAAACAGGTTGACGTCTAAGTTTTTCCGTGCGGCTCTAAGCCCTGGCAGTGGCACTACAAGGTCAATGTAATGGATAATGGTGACCTAGAGGGGGAGGGCTCGCCGCCTGCCAACCAGCTGTTTCCGACCCGGGAGGACAGCAGCTCTCCGTGGCTGCTGGGCTGGGGAACGGGCTGTGGCAGCCTTGCAGCATGGTCAGCTGCGGCGGCGAACCCTCGAGCGTGGACGGATCGAGAGCCAGCCGCCCCTGAAACCGTCGACACTGGATCAAAGGGCGTAGTGGGTAGGACGAAAAGAGAGCGAGGTCGCTACGCGAGGCTAGCGCCCGGCGGGAGAGACAAACGTTTAACTCGGATTACTCAATCTCCAACATCTCTCACGCGCCTGATTGATGCTCGTGTTAAC
The DNA here is from genome assembly GCA_020744175.1 of Auriculariales sp. MPI-PUGE-AT-0066. NCBI lineage: Eukaryota > Fungi > Basidiomycota > Agaricomycetes > Auriculariales > Auriculariales sp. MPI-PUGE-AT-0066. The sequence continues at coordinate 54,807 of JAGTJP010000117.1, forward strand.
ACACACGCATGTGCGCACACATTGTTGCGAAATGTCGTCGATGATCCCTTTCTCTCCCGCCAACAACTTTTTTCCAACTGCCAGAGTCCCACACCCTACCAGTTAGCCTTTGCACCTTGTCTCATTCATAGCCTATTCTAAATCTTCCGCAGTGTTCCAGGGTGCTGTGACGGCGTTTCAGCACTTCGAGAAATCCGAGAAGCCCGCCTCTCGGCCAACTGTCAGCGTGGCGATAATGATGCCATTATCATCTGGAGTCGCACACCGCCGTGCCGATGTCGAAGCAAAAACGCCTTAGGGATCGGGGGTTGCTGCCAATCCCCCAAGCAGGTACCATCTCCACAGTGCCAAACAGAAATTTTTGTCCGAAGTTACTAGCCAGGAGCATTGTCAATCATTTTATGGGATCTGCCCAGAGCCATGGCCACCTCGATCATGCTCATGTCAAGCTCACGTCTTACTTCGACCGCCGAAGGAGCTCAATTTGGACGGAGTCCCCGTTCGAAAAGCTGTCGCGCGCTCTCTCTCTCCCTTATTGGCGCGCTTGGAGGCGAGCTTCCGGGTGCTGATACACGATCGAAGGTCCGCCGACGGGGATGTTGCGAACATCGGTGTCCGTAAACCGTATTTCTCAGTCGCAAACTTTCATTTCTGCATGTAGTCATGGCGCGTCTCTATAACCGCGGGCCGTTCGCGCTGTTCCTGCCTATTTGCACAGCATCGTACATCACGAACCTGAGCCACGGTCTGGCGCCACGCGAGCGAGAACTGCGCGGCAAGAACCCTGCATGCATGATCCTGGCAGTCTCCGGACGACTGAAGAGGGTTTTGCCGAGATAATCACGCGAGGGTTCACGCGGAGACTGTCGGATAACGCAAGCTCTCAAATGGGAACAATATCAACCCAAATGAATCACCAAGGATCAGTCGTGCCACTTTCGAGCGTCGTTAGAAAAAGAGGTGTAGAGCTTGAGAAGAACATGGCCCAGGAACCGAGCCGAACCCTTCCTTCGCCCACACCAGACCAAGCCCTGAGAGTTTGGCGAGACAAAACGGTATAGACTTTTGGCTCGCACGACATCAATTCAGTCATCTGTGTGAGTGTGAGTGTCCCAGGCAAGTGCGGTGCGGGCCGCAGGTGCGGTTAGGCGACGGCGAGTGGTTTGTCGCGACTGTCAGATTCAGCCGCGTTCGTGCCGCAGAGATTGGCAGTGTTGCGTGGGAAAAGAGTCGTCATGTTCGATATGATGATACCTGATCCACTAAGGATTACAACAGCGCTAAGAAGCGTGCAGGGTTGTCCCCACACGGATGCAGGGTCGCCAAGTCCTATATCGGGCGTTGTTGTGACTTTCAAATTCCTTCAAAGCGCCAGCACCCGTCTCCTCTGATGTACACTATCTCCCTCCGGCTCTGTCCATAGGTATGCGGTCGAGGAAACTGCTGCATGTTGCGCATACTAAACTTCCATTCTAGTCGCGAATATGGTCCTACATTTGGCCAACTTCCTCCTTTCCTTTCCGATCTCGTCTGCGGTGGCCGCCTACGTCCTCGCCACTGCGTCCGACGTCGGATTCCTCCAGTCCAAATCCAGCGTGGCTTGTTACTACCCCAACTCCAATATTGTCACATATGCAGGCAATACCTGCACCGATGCCCTACTCTCAGGCGCGCTGTACAACCATCTCAACGTGCACGTGAACCCCGAGGCACCCTCGACAGCCCACTACGACAACCACCTCAAATTTCTCGGCGACTACACGTGGCACATCCCGAGCACTACCGAACGTCGCGATGTCATTGCTTGCCACCAGGGTGCGCTCCTCGCGACGGACAAGCATGAAGACGCCGTCTTCCACACCTGGTGCCGCTTCGTGACCGAGGATAACCAGTTCAACTTCACCGAGGCACTCAAAAATGATGGGGTGTGCAGCCGCGTTCATGCTGGCGGGTCTCGCGCTGAGCGTGACGGTTGCGTCGCAACACGTGAGGCTGTCTCGGGTGGTCTCAGTGTATGGATGGTGGTGTCGGTCGCTGCCGGCTTCCTGCGCCTAATGTTCTAGGGCTCAAGCCTGCTCATTTCTTTCTCTTTGATGTGGATGGACCTTTGATATGTACCTGATAGCTACTCGCATGCGAGTTTAGATTTAGTTCATCCCAGCTCAATGTAGTATCAAGTGCATGAAGTGCCGTAGCTTGACTCGGGCGAATGATTAGCACTATCGTGTCCCGCAAACTGGTCAGCTCAACAGTGGTGCTAGTCTGGTCACGAATCAATGTATCACGAGGAGTTGTTCGAGATGTCACGCTCGCGTTCGGCGAGCAAACTTTCACCCCAAGCCTTCACCTCCGGGTGCTTGATATTCGGTAGGCTGCTGTCGTAGAACTCTTGCAGTTTACCGACAGATGAGCCATGTCGCTGTTCATACTCGCGAGCTTCATCCGAATGAGTCCCTATTTCGAGAGCTGCCTTGGATGTGACAGACCTTGTAGAGAAACTTCAAGCCGATCCAGATCTTTGACAAAGCGAGCCTCGAGAGTCTGCTGATCTTCGTACTCCTGAAAATTCGTCAGGTCAATGAACGAGGAATAGGGTCAGAACCGACCTGCCACAGCGTCAAAATGCGTTTTCCAGCAATGCTCTCGTGGAACATTTCCTGCACAAAGTTATGCATGGCTTCCTGAAGAAGACTCAGGCGACAATTGGCTGTATCGCTGGCTTACTGACCTCTTCGAGTCTTCGCTTCTCGGTCTTTGAGATGCCCTCGTGCGGTGTGATGTCTCCAGCCTGCGCCTCCGCCAAATCATGCACGAGAGCAAGCATCACGCATCTAGAACCGACATTAGCTACTGAAATAAACTATTAAAATATCCGTCTTACTTGGAAACGTCGAGGTTTTCGTCGGATGTGCACATCGCAAGGATGCCCATGCGATACATGTGGTCGCTGATGCTGCAACTAGAGTCAACTACTAGCTCAAATGCAATTTGAAATTCATGGTCACCTCTCTGCGTCAGGTATCTGCAAGAACACGGGTTTACCAGCTGGGCAGAGATCGTCAGACGGTGCCGACCTTCTTCACGAGCCACCCAGTCCGTTTCTGGGTCTTGAGTCGTTCGATGATATGGAAAAACGCCAGAGATCCTGACTTTTGTCCCCTGTTGCCTTGTAGAGCGGCGGGAATGTACGTGGCTGAAGGATCGCGTCCGACATGATTGGAAGAGCGAAAGCGGCGACTGCGGACTGGAATTGAGCACGTTCACCTTGACCTCTCACTTCCACCGCGACCATGTCCGACGCAACGAACGCCGGGCGTGCCGCGCTGGAACTGACCCAAGTGTATTGCGAGTGCGCCCCACTTTCACTCGCGAATATCCCGTACTTACCTTTCGTTCACTCTAACAGATAATGAAGACTCACACGTCAGTCTCGCGCTCGCGTTGATCACTCTGTCTCCGATCCTGCTTCAAGCCTCATACGCAGCGCTCGCTGTATACACGCGCGAGCTGATCTTCGTGGAGATGTGGGCCGGCCAGCTGCTGTGCGAAGCTGCCAACTGGGTCATCAAGCAACTCGTGCGCCAGCCTCGCCCTATGGACTCGCTCGGCACTGGTTATGGCTTTCCGAGCTCGCATAGCCAATACATGGGCTATTTTGCGACGTTCGTGGTGCTTCACGTTGTGTGTGCATATAGGCCGCCAACAACAAACGGCGCTGGCACGATGCTATATGCTATCGAGAGCCTTCGTGGGCCTATCGTGGCTATTGGGACGACCGCCTGGGCCGTAACTGTATGCTACTCCAGGTGAATGGTTTCACCCGACCAAACTCGGAGGCTGACGCCAAGCTACTAGACTGCACCTTGCATACCATTCCGTAGACCAAGTCGCTTGGGGAGTGATTATCGGCATCGTACTCGGTGCTTCATGTACGGTGTTTGCGCACTGCCGCGACTGTTTCCCCAGCATTGCCAGGTTTGTCCTCCGCGTCCTACGAGTATCGCGTTCTTACGTCAAGCTTCTCAGGGCAACTACACCGACTTCTCCTCAGCCACCCGCTGGCAGTATACTTCAGACTGCGAGACAGCTGGGACATCTGGGGCGATGGTGGAAACGAAGACGCGTATTGGATGTGGCGGCGGAAGTGGGATGTCAAGCTGTCTGCAACTAAAGTCAAGAATGCATGATAGTGCGATTTGTACGTTGCACCCAATGCAACAATCCCCTCCTTTGCTATGAACTCAGGTTTGACGGGACAAGTAAATGGATTGGATGCCTAGTGAGCTGAGGAGCCTTCTTGAACGTCTCATTCCAGCTCCCCTCGGCGTCCTCAGGAGATTTCTCTCACATTCTCATCCTTCCTCCATCCCATCAGTTCGCGTTCCCCGTGTCGTGCTGATATCTTTCGTGCGTATCGTGACGCCCTCCAGCATACAATTAGCATGAGCTAACTTCGATTCTCGCCTTCCATGCGTAGGCAAATCATCATTCAGCACAAATACACGAGAACGGTTCAGTCCAAGAACAGCAGACGCAGGAAGCTGGCAGCGACCAGCACAAATGTCACAACCCAACCATCCAGACCGGACGAAACAGCGTCACGTGTCGCGACGCAACCGTCACGCTCAGCGCGAGACCCGCCATCATGGATGCGGCTGCACACACCACCATTTTCGAGCGCGTCGGTGAAGTTGAACTGGTTGTCCTCGGTCACGAAGCGACACCAGGTATGGAAGACGGCGTCTTCATGCTTGTCCGTTGCGAGGAGTGCACCCTGGTGGCAAGCGATAACCTCGCCACGTTCGGTAGTGCTCGGGATGTGCCACGTGTAGTCGCCGAGAAATTTGAGGTGGCTGTCGTAGTGGGCTGTCGAGGGCGCCTCGGGGTTCACGTGCACGTTGAGATGGTTGTACAGCGCGCCTGAGAGGAGGGCGTCGGTGCATGTATTGCCTGCATACGTGACGATGTCGGAGCTGGGGTAGTAACAAGCCAGACTGGACTTGGCTTGAAGAAACCCAACATCTGAAGCAGTGGCAAGTTGGTAAGATGCCATGGCTCGTGAGATTTGGACAAGGAGGAGGCTGCGAAAGCAGCGGGGCATTCCAAGTGACTAGAACAGCAGGTCAATACACGTTACATTCAAAGGTTTCCAAGATAACCCACAGTATACATGAAGAGAGCCAGAGAGATGTTTATCGTTGGGGAAAGACGTGTGCTCGACTTTTAACAGTCTGCCGGCGCTGGTCGGAGGAGGCGCTCATGCATTCTCAAGGCGGTGCCTGTTACTTAATACACCGAGCTTCTCATGGTTAGCTTCAAGCAACTCTAGGCCCCCGCTCTGCTGATCCGTCTGTGTGGCCCGCATCAGTCCAATTCACTTGGGTTTGCTTCAAGTTGGTCTGTGAGCAGAACAATTGCAAGAGCCATCATCGCCATATGTACGTATGGTTCTAGAAATCTAAAGCTTGGATACTCGTTTTCAGCTCATCCCAGCCACACATGGATGTGCATTTCCCGTCACTTATCTCGTATATCTCTGAGACGAAATGTTGAGACGTTCCTGAGAAACGACCCTATCCGGCCCGCGATTGAAATCCGTAGTTTGCCCCTGTCCATAGCAAGGCCGCCGCTATAGCGTCATATCGGCCGCCGCATAGCGCATTGTCATTGTGTTTGCTGAGGACAATAATTTTTCTGGTCCCAACTCTCCTGAAGAGACATGGCACCAACGACAGCCCTCTCTAGGTCTTCCAATGAGATCAGCGACACACCAACTCAATGGTATGTGAAGGGGAACAACAACATATCTCCCGGTTCATAACAGGCTCGGAATACACAGCGTGTGGCTAGCTGAAAATGGAATTGAGGATCTACCATGAGATGAGTGAGGAGATGGAGTATCTGCATGGTCGGGTAACTGCCAGGGAGGCGAGGTTGGCATGAATACTACATAAACTCGTCTTAGTAGACACTGCCTTCAGTGTTTGAGATGTTCCAGGCCACTACCCACCGTCGGTCGTGTTTGGGAATGAGTGTATGCAACCCCTAGAATATCCACCAATCGCGGTGGCGCCGAACGCGGCCGATCCGCGCACAGATTTTCTTACCCTCCTCCTCCGTGCACGATGCCACCGATCGGTAGGTCTGTCGGCTTTTTATGCGAACTGCGCCTGATTTTGAGCAGCTCTTCTGTCCGTTTATGGTAAGACCGGGCTGCTCGAGTTGGCATAGACATCAACCTAACATTGTTCCGCAAAATATTTCACATCTTAATATCAACGGCCTTCCTCACGAACTCCCTCGATTCAAAGTTGAGAATTACATCAAGAATTGCTAGCGAGACAGCAGACCTAAGTGATTATGTCGCTCGCTACACGCTGCGAGTTCATGTCCAGTCGTCTGCGTACTCGCTATCACTCCTAAGCCTGTATACCCTGCGCGTCTACAGCAGGCTCAACGAGCTTAGCCCTTGTCTCGCATTTACTCAAGTTGATGTGCGCAACGATATTAGCACTTGAATAGGAATAAAGCGATGTGCCGGCACATTCACGCTGCCCGGTCAATTCCGCGACTCATCCTGTCGGTAGCTGATATATAAATCTACAAGGGCACAAGACGAAAATAATATCTGATTAAAGCTCTAAGACGTCCAAAATTCTGATTAGGTAATTCCGTGATGAACTTGTTTTGCGAATGTCGCACAGAATTCTCAGTGTGGCTGCGCTCATCTGAGAATCACGCTCGTCCGCAACTTATCAGAGCCAACGCTCTAAGCCATTGGTGAGTTAAATATTTTGTGTTTTATCAGTTGCCAGAGGTTGTAAGATACAGCATCAGACCCCAGATAGTCAATTTGATAGTGAGGCAGCCGTGGCCGAGTATGAGTGACGAGAAACAAGAGTATAGGTATTTTAAGAGTTCGGTTTACATAATAATGTGAGCTATCTTGAATCCTTTCACGGTGAGGGTCGCAAGTACTAATCAGGCCTGTTAAGTTGTGAGGAGTGAACCACGTCCGCATTGGACGTCACAGTGAATTCTATGACGCTCCCACGTGCATTTCTGTACGTACTTTAGTGCAAAATCAGCGCATTTACCAATCCTGAATCGCTCAAATGTCATGTGCATTGCATGTGCGATGAAGTGATCAAAGCGACCGGCACTTGGGCCTGAGAAGCACGTGCCATGGTTCATGCAGTGGTGCCGGAAATGTATTTCTAGACCACGCAGTACTCAGTGGTTGTGTGGTTTGTGCTTCACTGCTGAATATAAAATGTGGAACCGTGAGTTGGCTCGAGCTTCACATCATTCGCCCCTCCAGTTCTCGAAACACAGCTGCTCGCAATAATCGACAACACCATGGCTCAGTCAAAGCCAATCAATCCCCTGAAGAGCTTTCCATACGACATACTACACCAAATCATCAATGACATTGGTGCTTCGGATCCAGTGCAGCTACATCAGCTGCTCCAAGTCGACAGGTTCAGTCATTCTCTCGTGCGACAGCATCCAGCATGGTATGGCCATCTTGTGCTCGAGCACACTGAAACATGGGCTATTGGTATCTTCAACAGTCAGTTAGTCGCTTGCAAGGAGCATAAGCGTCCTACCGACGTGAAGATACACCTAGGTCACGGTACACCCCACAAAACCGACATTCAGGACAGAATATTCGTCAAAATAATGGCCATTTTGCCATTTACGAAGACGATTAGCTTGAAGCTCCGCCTTGCCGATCCTCAGACACTGTGGCAGCGGTTTGCCACGCTCCCAGTTCTTCAACTGGAATCTCTCCACATCAATCTGATGAACCAGCAAGGAAATCCTGAACAGCTGGTACTCCCAGCTCAACCGTTCAGTGGCCAGGCACCGTTACTCAAGGATGTCAATGCCCTATTCGACTACAGCTCACTTGCCATCAACCCATTTGATACTGTGAAGTCAGTCTGTTGGGAGTTATCCAACCGCCAAGCTGAGGGCGCCTTTCGCGGCAGCAATATTGTGGCGCACTATCCGAACGCACGCAAGCTGGTCTTCAATGGCGACTATCACCCCGGTCTGCCGGATTTGTTCGACAGTGCCCCCGGTCTATGGCGGTTGGAGGATGTTGAGATCTGGGGCGTAGAAAGCGTCAGGGTGTTGGTCAAAATACTCGCTGATATTGCCACGCCGTCAATCAGACGCATTTCGCTCGAAGGCTGCTATGCATGGGCTGGCCCTGAGAGCACAGCTTTCATCAGGTCTTGTCTCCCACAAGGAGAGCCTCTCACATTCAAAGCTCTCGTACGGAAAGAGAAGTACGAGGAGCTCCGCGTGCTCTCCATGTCGACAAAGTCGGGCAAAACCATCGAGTTCCGTCAAGTACCCATCCTCGATCTCTGGGTCTCGTTGCACAGCACGATCACGCGATCATTTACATCATACCTAGCCAACGTCACCCAACTCGAGTTCGATATTCAGTTCTGGAACCATATAATCAAGTCGAATGTCCCCTTTTCGGCTGTCCACACCCTGGTTCTTCACGTGAACGGGAAACTACATTGCACGACGACGGCCGTCCAATGTTCCGGTCCGACATACGCCGAGCACCTTAGGGGGTATTTCGCACGGTGCAACCGATCGGAGCACCCCTGAGGTACTCCTGGAGTACTGGTTGGGGTGGTTATGAGGTATATTCTGAAAAGTGATACCCCTGTAATACGTAATGAGTGTCGCATGAGTATTCTTTGATAATAATACTTAGGCAATATCGGATGCAATGTCTCATGAGTATATTTTACGAGTTGCACTACTGAAATACATGGGTTGTGAATACATTAGAACTACTCAATGAGTGCCTCATGAGTATCCCTCGCCCTGGAGTTCCTTGAGTAGCAATTGTTGGGAATATCTCAGAACCATTCGGCAAGTATTTCCAGAGTGTCTCAGCTCGGTCGCACCCCAGAGACACACGACCGAATATTTCCGGGATATTTCCGACTGGTAATACACGCGACACACTCGGTGCGGTATTCCCGGGGTGCTGTTAGATTCAATTGATTCGCTGGATTCGCTGGAATCACATGATTGTGCTACAACAATGAGAACGCCTGCGAGTATCTCGGGAGTACACACGACACACTGGGTGCGGTATTCCTGGGGTGTTGTTGCATTCAGTTGATCCGCTTGATTCGCTTGATTGTGCTGAAACATCTCTTTTTGTCCAGATGTCGCAATCCTATCGCACAGCACTATGGTACGGGTGGGGACTGCCTCGGCGGAGAATGTAGATCGCGGCACTGAGGCCTGACAACGGCCCGAAGGACAAAGGTGCTGTGAACGCTCATCGATTTCGCCTTGGCTGAGCTTGCTCATACCAACTGCCACTCCGGTGAAACCTTCAAGTCGCACCGTGAGCTAAATTTGGCGCGCGAAGATGTAATCTGCGGTGCACAAGCTCAATGGTTTGAACACAATTTGCTAGATATATGTGCAGTCAGTACTTGTGATGATTGGCCATATTTAAGTGCTAACCTACAAAAGGGAGATTAGAGAGTGATGAAAGTCCGGGAAAGCGGTCAGAGTCTGCTCTAGAGGCGAATGAGCGCGTCGGACGCGGTGGACGCAAGTGCACTGCGTCGACCGTCGACGCCGCGCCATTGCGATTCATGAATCGCGGAGGCTAATGCAGGGGCACGCCTGGGTGTCCACTACTCGGTGCGCGTGCTTTTTTTTTTCGTTTGTATTCGCTGTGGCTTACGCTAGGTCGATGCGACAGGCTGGTTTGGGAGGACCACCGGGTGTCTACCACCCGGACTGTGTGGTTTAGTTTTGTGTTCGATCCCTGCGGCGTGCGCTAGGTCAACGCGACGCGGCAGACGCGGTGGACGCGCTTGCGCTGCGTCGACCACCAACGCCGCGCGATTCCGTTACATGCATCCGAGGTACTGGTGTGGAGGCACGCCTGAGTGTCTATGACCCGGTGCGTGTGCTTTGCTTTCTTTTGTATTTGCTGTGGCTCACGCTAGGTCGACGCGACGCGTCGGACTCGGTGGACGCAGGTACGCTGCGTCGACCGTCGGCGCCGCGCCGTTCCATTGCGCTAGATTGACGTGACGGGTCGGACGCGGCGGACGCAATTCCGCTGCGCTGTGTCGAAATTTTATTGTCCAAATGTCGTAAAATAATTTTATAATGATTAAAATGAGATCGTATTTAAACAACCGCGAGCGGCAAACGCCGGTTCCTCCGTGCTTGCCCTCCTCCCCTCCCGCGCCGCGGTCTACCTCGTATCGCTCTTGCCTCTGCACCGCGTTCGTCTTCGCCGTTGTCTTCGCCGTCGCCACGCAGCCTCACTCGCCTCTGCCACTTGCAACGCGCTCATCGCCGCCGTCGCTCCTCGACAGCCGCAACGCATGCACGCGACGAGTGCGACGGCGCTGCAGAGGCTACCGTAGACTCTTCTGCAACGCTGTCTCATTCGCCGTTGCCACTGCACCGTTGCTGTTGGCGCCCTTCCGCCTCGATGACGCAACGCATTTCGCAAGCGTAGTTGCCGCCGCAAAGCGGTCGTCGTCGCCAGCGCGCCTCGATGCCGCAAAGTAATGCACTTGTCGATGCCGGGGTAGGTAGTGGGAACGTGAGAGGGTGGGGAAGCTCGTGGAGGGCAAGGAGGAATTTGGGAGGGCGAGGAGGAAGCCGTCGCGTGCGAGGCCGAGAAGGAAGCCGGCGCGTGCAAGGGCAAGGAGGAAGCCGGCGCATGCGAGGGCGAGGAGGAAGCCGTCGAGTGCGAGGGCGAGGAGGAAGCCGTCGAGTGCGAGGGCACGCGCCGGCTTCCTCCTCGCCCTCGCACTCGACGGCTTCCTCCTCGCCCTCGTTAAGTTATACGACAGGAAGATAAAAATGAAAAACATTAATTTTATTGCGATGTGAGCGGGATGTGTGCGGCTGGTGCAATACAGAGCGGGGAACATTGACCTCGCCGGCGCACAGCACCTAACCCGGCTTCAGCATGTACCCAGTTTTTAATTCATTCTGTTTCACTACAGGCTTGCCTAAATTATGTTCCAAGTTTGGCGGGTTCAATTATGTGGCTACTTCCGATCGGCCAACTCCGAGGTATGATGCAGTGTATGCTGATTAGAATGCAGTTTTATCTGCCTGTAACAGGTCTCCAAGGTGAACAGCCTCCAGTTGATAGAACAATGTAGATAAGGGAAGTCTGCAAAATAGATTCTAAACTTCGGGAAAAGGATTGGCTCTGAAGGCTTACATCAGGAAAACGTGTCATCGCTCATGCGGCTAAGGGGCGGTGATGAGCGGTGATAGCGGTCAAAGCAGAACCCTCGATACCGCTCTACTCGCTTTATGACCACTTTGACCGCTTATGACCGCCCACAAGCGCTCTAACGCAAGGTACCCCAACTTGCCACGTTTTCCTGATGTAATTGGACCCGGATGTTAATTGTGTCATTTTGGGCCGACGCGACGGGAATTTTGTGAGCAAAGGGAGGTGTTTTATCACGTTAAAACCACCATTTATACACCAGAGGACACATATAACCATATCAACAGTCTTTTTTTGACTGTCGGACAGTTGCTGCTTAAGGCAGCCTGGTGCCCACTCTCCTCAAGGAGAATATGAGCACAAGACCTCTCAATGAGACCTCGTCTCTGTATACCCCCTTATACGTCTCCTAGGTAGCAATAGAGAGAGTGATATTCGTCGCTCGGCGTCGTTTCGACGCGGCAGACGCGGTGGACGCGCTTGCGCTGCGTCGCGCGATTTCGTTACGCGCATCCGAGGTACTAGTGTGGAAGCACGACCGGATGTCCGCCATTCGGCTTGTGTAATTATATTTTGTTCTCACTCGCTGTGGCGTAGGCTAGGTCGACGCGACGCGCCGGACGCAGTGGACGCAAGTGCGCTGCGTCGACCGTCGACGCCGCGCGATTCCGTTACATGCATCCGAGGTACTGGTGTGGGGGCACGCCTAAGTGTCTATATACTATGTTTTTTGTGGGTGTGGGTTGTGGTGCACTGTGGCAATTGAAAATTGGTGCCCGAGTGTGGGATTAGTCAAAGAATAAACTTTATATTTACAAGTTAAAGTGGCCTATACATCAGCGGACATCAGCCCTATCATCCTGGTATGAGCTTCGTCGAGAAAAGTGGCGAAATCGCATCGCTATGTGGTTTGGAAATAGCTGTAAGATTCAAGAAGCACCAAAACATGTAAGATTCAAGAAGCACCAAAACATGTGACAACTAGGTCGTCTGCAATATCCCGTTGGCCCTCAAAGTCGGCCACATCATCCCAGTCGCTATCTGTATCTGCGGAGTCCTCTCCGTCATCGCTCAATCTCGTCGACGCTGGAACGTATGACTGAGGGATATCTGGTTGTGGGTTGCGAGGCACAATGAGCGACAGCTGCGAGGACCGATTTGGCAAGTCCTCGGGCACCTCGAGCCTTGAATGAGCCCATCTGCTCAAGTTTTTGATGCCGCATCCGACTGCGAGATCTGCAGATCCTCATCGCGCAGCCACGGAGTGCAACGCCCATCTGAGAGAGATGAGTTAAAGAGCGCAAGGTATTGAACATTGTGCACTTACGAAGATCGTTTGCCTTTGTTGTTTGAATTCTCTTCCAATGAGTGACAAGCCAATCGGTCAGCTGCACCTGTTCGCGTTCAAGCCGTGCGGATTCTTCATTGCACCGGTCTAATATATGCATCGCTCGAATGCCAATTCGTACTTTGGGGTCAGTGAGCCACAGCGTGGCGTTGTCCTCACTTGATCCCAGCCAGACATCCTCCAGGAGAGCGGGATCGTCACGTAGGCTGAGGATATTCGGTGGAAGTGGCTGTGGGAGAGGAAAGTTGATTTTGCGCCGTTTAGCGAAGTCGTGAAGATTCTCCACCAGGCCATTGTAGCGAGCATGCAAGCGTTGAATGACTGGATTTCCGCTTTTGAGCTGTTGCCTCGACCCAGCGTACTTGCGTCCACCGCGTCCGACGCGTCGCATCGACCTAGCGTAAGTCACAGCGAATACAAGCGAAAAAAAAGCACACGCACCGAGTAGTGGACACCCAGGCGTGCCCCTGCATTATCCTCCGCGATTCATGAATCGCAATGGCGCGGCGTCGACGGTCGACGCAGTGCACTTGCGTCCACCGCGTCCGACGCGTCGCATCGACCTAGCGCACGCCGCAGGGATCGAACACAAAACCAAACCACACAGTCCGGGTGGTAGACACCCGGTGGTCCTCCCAAACCAGCCTGTCGGACGCGGTGGACGCAATCGCGCGGCGTCGAGGTCGACGCAGCGTACTTGCGTCCACCGAACTCGTAGACTTTCGCATGGTGGAGGGCGATAAGCCCCCACACTACTCTGTTTTTTTTTTCGAACTACACGGTGCTGAGGTTGGAACTTCGTTTACTATAAGGCGCACGGCTAAAATACAACTCAGACGCAAAGCTAGTATAGAGGGAAACGTGTGTGGCGGGTATCCAGATAATCTATGAGCCAATGCAGGTAATTGCTCAGCTGAACGAAACATCTGCTCATAACAAGCCCTACTCTTGAGCCCCCCGACAGGAAAACGCTCTCTGAAATGTGCATCATACACTAATACTGCTGTGTCTTGAGTTACGTTGATCGGCACTTCCTCTGCACTCACCCGCTGCAGAACCGTGAACACGCAGGCTCTTTTGGATAGTCCCGCGAAGGGGGTAAACCCCACGTGGCTAACACAATCGGCAAGTGAACAGACGACAAAGGTCGTCTCAACGATTGCATATTGCAGATAGAACCGCTCAAATGGGTCAGCAGCGTCGATCCTGATTCCGTAGCAGGCTCTGTACGGGTCCAACAGCACATCTCCGCCTTCTAGGCTGCCGAAGAACTGCACAACCATCTGAATGTCGGAGATGTCACTTTTATGTCCGTTTCGTCGCTGACCAAAAATTCCTCGAACGATTGCTGGTCGGCCAACTCGTTGTTGATCATTTTGAACGACGGAGATGAGAACCAGCGAATTTCTAGCACGTGAGGCCTGAGAGGCATCAAATTCCCCTGCAAAGCCACGGACTTTGGCTCCCTCTCGTTGGACGTAAGATGTGGAAAGCCACTTGGAGCGTCGCGAGACAGGTAAGACATCGACAAGGGACTGATGCCGCGTCTCAGCAAGAGACCAGTCTTGACAAGCCTCCCAATCGCGCTGGAAATGATGCTCGTTTTCCAGCAGAAGCGATCCTGCATAGCTGTCCCCAGAAGCAAGAAGGATCGCTGATCGCATGTCGTCCAACCCGTCCGGAAGCGTGCTATCAATGGCTGAAGACCGTAAGCGTACGCGCTGGGTGAATCTAACGAGCATGGATCTCTCCATCTGTCCACCTGAGCAATTATCAGTGGCAAAGATGCGGAAAGATCAATGCACACCTAACAGATGATTGGTCAGCGTCGCCTGAAGGCTACCGTTCCAGCGCTCGGCAGCAAAACACCACCAGTAGCGCGACGGGCCAAATCGATGCAGCAGCTCAGGCTGATGAAGTATCAGATGTTCATTAGTAGTGCCCGGGATCCACGGGAAAAGCTCCTGGCAGGACGCCAGGTAGGCTGCTGCGTGCACTCCGACAGCATGTAGTCGCTGTGGAAAGGTAGTACGACGCAGAGCGAGATCAACAGCCTCCACAAGATTCATGTAGTTTCGTAGGATGTCGCGCTTGCCATCGTCCAGGCCCCAGAGACGAGTGAGCGTGAGAGATACATGATAAAGACCCGATGTGCGCACTTCCGCTGCCGCCATAGTACCATGAGCAGCTGCGCCAAAATTTGCAGGACCTCTTGGCAGCCAAGATGGAAAGACCGTTGCGCCGCGGTCAGAATGGATAGCCGTGAGTTCAGCTTGTCCAATGATTGGGGGCTTCGAAAACGTTTGATCATTCGCAAGGCGGCGTGGTGTTGGAGGAAAAAGTCGTTGCAGCTTTTGCTGGCGGAAGATGCATTAGAGAAACTCGTTCATGCAGAGCTGGAACGAACTTTAAGAGCTGTGATCAAGTTTGCAATTGTTGTGTCGTGATAATCTTGCATCTCACTTGTGGAGCAATGTTGGTGCAGCAGAACAAGAAGATCTTCCCGATTGAATTTATCAAGCTGATCGAGCGTTGCCCGCCTCGCCAACCATGATAACGTGAGCGAGCGGTCTTCATCAGTCGGAGGCGGCACGTCGAGGCCGCGCTTTCTCTGGAACAAGGCGTCTTAGCGGATAATGACAGTTGCTAGTGAGGACCTACAGCTGCAACGAGACAGTCGACAAGATTCGCTTTCGACCCCCCGATTGGTCTAAGATTCAGGCGAGCAACTAACGCAACGAGGGTAGGGCGGTATAGTTTGGTCAAGTTCTTCTTCAGCGCGCTGAAGTCTTTCTCTTTGGCGCAAAGGCGTCGGAGGGTGTGGTACCCATACGCTGCCCCACCATCTCCAATCTGCTGATGCCCAGCTTCGCGAATCTTGCAGCCTTTCGCATGCTTGCCTTTTAAACCAAACTTGTCGCTGAGATGGGCTTGCAGGACCCCGAGGAGCCAATTATGCATCGGATCAGCAACCACCCACAGCGTCGGGTTCCAGTATGGGAGTCGCAAGAGTGGAGAGCTACGCACACCGTGATCTGCCCACAGCGTTGCGCGCTCTGAAATGGATGCACGCTCGTAATCAGCTGCTTTCGATCGGTGCTCGTCTTCGGTGCGCGTGCCAAAGTTCGCGATGGCCATGCTCTCCACCTCCTGCATCGTGACCCAACAGAACGAACACGGGTGCTTGAAGCTGTGACTGGCCAGCCCAATCAGTGCGCGGATAGCATCGAGATCGCAGACTAATGGGCCGAGTGCAGCGGTGCACAGGCGTCCAGAGGGAAATTGATATGTCCGTGAAACGAACACCCCATGACTCCAAAGAGCAAGCAACTGCTCTACCAGCTTCTCTACGAACTGATTCAGAGCATCTCCACGCGGCTTAGTCGGGCCAGGAATGAGAGCGACCAGGATCATGTTCTCCGGAAGGTGTCTCAGGTGAGGGGGTAGGCTCAATATCGTCAAGTAAATGGCGCCGACGGACCACGATTTGCCACGCCGCGTGCTATGGTGCGCGTTGAACCAGTCGATGCTAAGTGAAAAGACAATTCGTATCTCGCGTGTGCAAGGATCAGCGGTCTTCCACCAATCAAACTCGCAGAAGGCACGACCATGCCAGATATCGGTTGCGCGACCGTCCACTGGAGTTGTCTTCGCGACGCTCAGGTACGACTCCAAGGCGGATTCGAAGCCTGGTCTCGATAGCAGTCGCCCCAACTCATCCAAGACATTTTGCATGTGAAATAGGCGAATTGGACGCTGAAAGCTTGCCCCGCCGGCTGAGCTGCACTCGCGCATCAATGGCCTACCGCAGGGGATGCCATCGACATTGTTGTCGCACAGTTGCGGCACGCCCCGGCCATCGGCTGTATCGAAGAGTTTGCAGCATGCTGGGTTGGGGCAGCATACGTAGGTAATGAAGTCGAGATGGAGGTTCATGCGGTTCAACGCAACTTGCGACCCGCGAGCTGGGAGAGAAAAATCTGATCGCAAGCGACGACCATGCTCCCTGTGATTCTGAGAGAGCATCAGGCACGAGGAAGCTCAGCAGCATCGTTCGCTTACTTCGTTTATCGCTGCGTTTATTGCAGATTCTAGCAGTCGACCAAGGCGGTCAACGTCGCGCTCGCTCAGCTTGAAGAAAACTAAAGCAACTGCGAGAATAGCAAAACACGCCATAAGGACAGGATTGAGACGCTGTGTCGGCTGAAACCATCGCTCTAAAGGAGTGTCAGTGCTAGCAGGTCCGTGTGAAGATTCCACACTTGCCCGTTGATGTTGTGTATTTGTGGTATTGACTGCGCGCGGAAGATGCTGCTATGCATGCAACTGCCGCATCATGGAGTGAGCGGAGGTGCATACCGAGAGCCGTGGCCCAGGCGCGCATCTTGCATTGAAGATCTGCGGCCGACGTATCGCGGGGCTCGATTGCGTCTATAAGACGCGTGCATTGCTGTACATTGCGGTCCTGCAAATGAAATGAAGAATTGGCCGTGTGGCGCAGGTCCAGCGACCTTTTGCTCTTGTCTAGAACGAGATCCTCCGCCCTGATGAGAATAACTGCGCTGCTGCAGTCGCCGAGAATCCGGCCAACTTTGCGAAGAATGCCGACATCATCGCCTCTTGGCGTGCCAGTAGCTCGGCCAATATTCGGAGATTCGGGAAGCGATATCCAAGCGGCATCTTCGAAGCAATCGTAGCATTCTTTGATTGACCTATGGCGGTCTCTGGTCGCAGCAGGAACTACGCTATTTGTGCAAGGGCGACCGCAATTGCAAATGACCCTGGGACCGTTAAGTCACTACAGGCTGAGAGCAGCAAACTCTTACATCGTGGTTCTTAGTGCGCGCAGGCCAGGCCCTCGGATAGCGAACGTTGCACTGAACAAGCTGTCGATGCTGTCGACGCTAATCGCAGGCTGCCAAAGTACGTTTTATGGAGCGCAGGGTACAGCTATACAGTACTGTGGTGACGATTGTCGAGCGCGATATAGTCATATGACTCGAATATAGGACCGCAATCTCCAACGGATCATTCGCACACCCTTCGCAAAAATGCAACAATAGGTTGCTACTTTGCTGTCGCTTCTGACACCCCAACAATGGCGACACGTAGCGGGTCTCGCTCCAGAAGTGCCCGGCGTCCACCAACCGTCAGCATAGCGACGCAAATTCGGCATATATCGTGGCAGCAGGGTTGCAAGCCTGCAGTGTCTTCATGGCCGATTCTGAAACTAGTCTGCTTCGGTTTGCGACGGAGGCGGCAGCGGTGCGTTCTCAACGTGACTTTCGAAGCGACTGATCACGAAACAGCACGCTGACGTCTACGCCGCCCGAGTCGCCGACTTGCAGGAAATGAACACGGCGTTGAACCAGGCATTATCGCGCACTCAGCAGACCGTCACTATGGTGAGGCTTCTCTCGGATGATAACAGCCGATGTGATTGACCAGCCGAAGCAACAGAACATGATCATGTCAGCGTGTCTGTGCCCATGCTGTCGGGAACCGTTATACCGCCCATGGACGTGCGTGATCAGTCCACTGCATCTCTCGTATTACTCACAATCCCGAAACTGAAGGTTGATCGAATGCGGTGCGTGAGAGGGCCAAAGTCGTCTAACGGTTCTGAAGCAGCATATAGGCTGCACAGTGTGCCAGGAGTGTGTCTATCAATCCTTCCTCAGTGCCTTGCACTGCCCGCTTTGCAAAAAGGCGGTATCCATCGAACCAATAGAAGCGCGCAGCATTCGGCAGCTGGTTATCAATTATGCGGTCGGTACAGGGGGTAACATTAGCTGGGAGATCTTGGATCCAATGGTTTCAAACCGATGGGCTCCACTCTTTTGCCGTCAAGCACAGCCGATGACCTCGACGAGCCCCTTCAGTAACACTGTTGAGGGCGGGATAAAGCGCGAGAGTTGAGCCTTTTGGTTTCGGAGCTTGTTGTAACATGTATAGTTCTGCAAACGAGGAAAGAAGGGGAGGTAGAGTTTGCCCCCACCCCCCTCCCGCGCAGCGTCTTTTCGCCCCAAAAGAAGGCCGTGAGCGATTTACACAAATGTACCGTCAAGCTCGAGCTGGTCTCAATCGACCACATCATGAGCTCGAGGGCAGCATCGCCCATGTTGCCTTGTGCACCGGCAAGCGCCCGCGCAGCGTCCAACTCGCCGTCACGATGGTCTAGAAATGTATGCTACACGCTGGTGGTCGGATCGTAGACCTCCCAATCCACGTGCGAGGTCCCAGTTGGCGAAAGGAGAGGAGCCCTGCAAGTACGCCACCACGGCAAGTTGAATACTGTATGGCTTGGATTCGCCATTGAGTGCTTTAGCCAGGGCAGATTGTCAGATATGCCGTTGTGGAGCCTATGTGCCCGTGGCGGAGTGGCCGGCTGGAATGCTGCAGCGAGTATGTCGTTCAGCGCGCTGAGCGATTGGACAGCTTTGGAAGCTTGCGCCAAAGTACCAATCCGAAGCCGTTGTCGAAGTAGTCGTTCCGTGCGTTGATGTCGCATGTGACGACGACGAAACGCTATGCGATAATGAACGGCAGACTTTGCGGCGGGCAATTTGCGCGACGCGGCGTCTGCTGCCTCAACACCATCCGAACATCCTGTCCGGTTGGTCTGTTGATGCAGGGCGGCTGGGAGCGGAGGGGGAGACACGGAGGAAGACGGTGGCGATAGTGACGCGAAATAAAGTATTGGCTCGGGGTCAGAGTGAAAGCCACTAATTGGCTGTCCGACCTCACAAGAACTCCAATTAGCCAACGGTCAATTCCGATAGATGCAACGCCTCTCCCTTTTATCCTGCACAAATTGTGCTCGACTGAAGGCACGGCCCCTTGAGACTCGCGCGCAAATGTTGGGCCAATTTCGCGTCCTGATCGAACATATT
>JAGTJP010000118.1:0-73403 GCA_020744175.1 Auriculariales sp. MPI-PUGE-AT-0066
ACCTCGCGCGTGCGTTCCCAGTATCCAATTACATATGTCTGCATCTTTGTTTGGTCATGTTTGATAGTCGCGCTAGCTTCATATCTGCGTCGGTCCGTCGGAACTTCCCGCCCCAGTCTTGTTCTCTCGGATATCCCGCTTCTAGGTTAGCGCATGTCCCCCTCACGATTACATACGCAATAATAACTCGGATATCCGCTTCTAGCGCGACCCCTAAGTCCATCGCTCACATCAAGACTCCTGGTGGTTGTGGTTGCCTCTACACTTGTAGTCGCTTCCCTCTATTGCCTCGAGTACGATCTAGTCAGATCTACTCTTATCGCCGCGCTCCTAGCGTCGCCCTGACAGTCGCCGGCTCAGCGTGGATGCGCTCAGCTTCGGGAGTCGAGTAGCTCAGGCACACCAGCAGCAGCAACAGGTTCAGTGAGGAAAGTCATCTCCGCCACAGCACAGCGCTGGTCAATGTGTGTACCGTACGCATGCACATATCCGACCCAGCACCAGGCCCAGGAGGAGATGGACATTGAGAGCTTTGTGGACCTCTAGGCTTTTATGGCAGGCAATTGGACCGCGTCGGGCCGAGGAACCACCATAACATTCACCCATTGCCTTCGCCCCAATCTACGTCTCATGTCGGTCATACATGTCGGTCATATTCACGCATCAATCCCTGCTTTCCAGGCTTTCGGTTCAAGCGTCACACCCCACTCTTCGCTCGCCACCCCTCGATCTTCATTTTCAATTTTCGTCTTGGTCTCTGCATCGCCGTCTCAGGATCGCATCGTCTTCCACGCAAAAAAACCACGTACATACATCATCTCCCACCTTGTTCTTATTCCACGGGTCCGTCTTTGACTTGCCCCTCAAACCTTGTGGAGGCCATCAACTTCGGAGGAGAAGACACGGGCAGCACGTGCATGTCAGTACAACACTCCCAACAGCATCAGAAATTTTACGGCGATGAACACGAGGCAATTCATCTTGAATATAAAACGTGAATGTCAGGTTCGTGCTAGTTTTTGCGGCTTTCTTCCCTGCCCAGTTGTTCTCACATGCCCCTCACAACTGCAGAGGCGGAGGCTGAGATTCACCGCCTTCAAGCGATGTATGCGGAGCTGAATGCGAACCATCGCGAAAGCCAGCTCCGCCTCACCACTCTATCCAACCAGGCACAGCCGCGTGGTCGTAATCGCGCTCGCACTCACTCTCAATCGCGTCGTCGTACCCGTAGTCCCTCCGAAACTCCATCTGTTGAACAGGATGACTGCGACACGTCACCACCTCCCCGGCGCAACAAACGCCGCCTTGCCGCAGCTGAGAAGCTCAGTGAGGAGGACCTGGCAAATGTCAAGGGTCTAGGTCGTCGGATTGGAGTGACAACTGCACTCTGGCTCCGTCCGAACCTTTTCCGTGCGAAGGAGGACCCCAACTTCAACATCGCCAACCGCTACTTAAATGAAAACTCCAAAAGGTTGGGCCAGCTCAGCGACATTCGTGAGGAGCTTCCCGAACCATGGGACCAGCAGATTCACCGTCTCGCTGTTCAGCATGCGGTATGTGCACAGAAGTAGGTCTGTTATTGATCTAACTATGCTGTAGCTCCAGGATGGCATCAGCGAGGCCCGCTCTCGCATGCGGAAGCGTGTGATACAAGACGCCATTCTTCCGATCTTTGGTCGTCGAGCCGCTATGCTAAAGCAGCGTGGCAAGGTCAGCGAAGACAAGGAGTTCAGACTCTTCTCCGGCTACAAGCCGAAGGGTACCGCAAATGTCGTACAGCCTCATTTCTCGGTCTTTCAGGCACCATGCCTGAACATCCACTCCCCATTGGCCCACAACGGTTACGAATCCGGCGACGAGTACAAATTTGACGGTACCGAGGAGTTCAACCTCAGTCTTACCTGGCTCCGTAACCCGCAATTGATTCGGGTAAGTTAACTTGTTCTGCGTCTCTCCTTGTTCTGCGTCTCTCGATATCAACTTACCGGAGCATAGATTCATGTTGCTATATTCGAAGGTGCCGATGCTCTTGAGCAGTTCAATCATGGCCATGCGGAGGTTCGTGTTGGTACCAGTAGTGTGGGTAAGATGTACGAGATTGACCATGCAACACCACACACGATTGCTACATGTGCTGTTCTGGTATGTCTCGCTGTCCATCGTTGCCCTCTTATGATTGCTTACATTATATTGTAGAGTTTATATGCATACTCCGGTGATGTGACCCTCAACGAGCTCGGTCGAAGTGGTATCAACTACCGCAAGTCTTACGACCGAATTGCACAATACCTCCAGTCCGGTTTGGACAAAAAGAAGAAATCTGTCGTCTTGCTCTTCAAGCACTGGGATGAGACCATTTACCCGAGCAAGGCAACAATGTACGGCACCAAACACGGCAGTCGTAAGGATGGCGATGAGGAGTTCGAGTTGCAGATGGCGCTTCTCAATGACAATGAGGAAGTCTCAAGCGAGGACGAGTCGGAGGCACTAGACGAGTAGCTCACAATCTGTAGACAGACACTTGAACTTGTAATTTCAACCAATTACTGCTGTCTGTTGTGCCATTTATGACCAAATACATGTGCTCGGCCTCTGGCATTCCGCAAACTTGGATTTGAATGAGCTCAATTCCGAACACTGAGCGCTTAAATAAGCAGCATATGATAACCGAGTATGGCATGTATGGTAAACGGCTCTGTGGTCCAGCAGCTATCACGCGCGACCCACCGCCAACTTGTCGCAGGTTCGAATCCCCTAATAGAACCAATAGAACGAATAGAATGTATAATCAGATTAGAATATGATTAGAATAGAAGTGAATGGTAATTACATTAAGCAATAATAAATCCTCTATCTGTATTCATTGTGCGAACTAACTAAGTAAGTGAGGGCAAATACTCGTAGACTAATTGAAACTATCACAATACAATAAGGCAAGTAGTAAGAAACCAATAAGCCATAGTAAAAACAAATATGCATGGCAAGTAAGCAATTACAGGAAAGAAATATAAAATAACGAAAACTTGAAACTGCCCAAGTAAGAAGTAAGAAAAGACCTGAGGCTGAAGTAAGAAATAAGTAATAGACCTGAGAAATCTTTTTAGTAATTGGCCTGGTGCGTTTACAAAGGATACATGTGAATGCAATGAATGTGGTAGACCTGCGGAGGTGTGGCGGGTCTAGCACATTCAACATGTCCATCGAATATTTTCGGTCTTTTGGATGTGCCAAATGCGCTCGGTGCAACGGATGTAATGGATCTGTTGGGTTTGTAGGATCTAGCGGATCCAGCGCGGATCCAGCAGATCCGTCCAGGACGTGCCCCAGATCCTGAGCCAGTTTCCAGATCCCTGGATCCACAAGGATCCTGCTAGATTTGCGTGCATCATATATTTAATAAACTTGTGTCATATGCATGTACACTCCGCATATTGTATTGTAACTACTAGAGTCCGGAGCTAACTCTCAAACTTCAGAGTGTTGCGCATGGAGCGATTCTCTTTTTGCAGATGACGTAGTTCTAACGTCATGAGGCGTGGCACAATCTCGGATATTGCGCGCCGCGAACAGCACGATGTCAGCATTCAAGCATGAGGGAAAATCCGGCAAACTCCATAGCACTACATAGCACTCTATAGCCACCATAGTGCCATAGCCGCCATAGCCCTGTGGCTGACTCCATAGCACGATGGATTCAAGTGGTTGCTTCCATGGCACTATATAAAGAGTGTATCAGCTTGCGTGATGATGCCAAAAATGTCACCTGGTGCACTATGGGTACTACAGAAGTGATATGGAGTGGTCCATGGGGCTATGGCGGCTATGGCGGCTATAGATTTGGCCACGGACTATGTAGCTCCGGAGTCTTTCCTGATGAACCGCCACCAACAAGTGTGATCTGCCTAGTTCAAGACGCCAAACCCGAGTATGGAGCGCTTAAGCCATGTCTGCTAAGTAAAGAGCTCACAGAGTGTTGCACCCTTAGCCTCTATCAACCCGGCCAGGCTGGCAGCTTGCAGTTTCTCCAGGTCTCACAGCCAAATCGCGCTCCCGGGGCGTCTTTGATTAGTCGATCTATGCCTTATCGCCCAGCAGCTAGCCTTATGAGCGGTGTCAATTCAGCCGCAGTGACGTTCGCTTCTTCTCACTCTGATGACCTCAAGCGCATAGCATTCGAGGGAAGAGAGCTGGAAGAAAGTCTACGAACATTCGTGAACGTAGCGCTTAGATTTCTTAGTGTGAGAAAGTGCTTTGTTCATTGCATGAGTTGTATCGCATCGCTGCGGCCTGGCGCGGTTCACCCCGCAATCAGGTTGCCTAATCCGTTGGAGTCTCCCCAAAGTCATTTTATGCCTACTGCAGTCGATACCGCTTTAGCAGCGGGCAGGAAAAGAAAGGTAAGCCAGTGATGGGCGGGTAGAGCCGACGGAACTCACTTTTACATCCGGACCACTTCCTCCTCTCCGCACCCGCTTTACCGACCAAAACTCGCCCGCTCCCCAGTCGCGCGCGACGCCGCAACAAACAAAAAGGCCGCTCTCCCGCTCTCTCCCTTCCTTTCGCCCATCATGCCCGGTGTTCGTGATGTCTCGTGCGTTTCCCTCTTTCCGATTATGCTTTTCGAATATGGCGCTGACAGAGTGTTTCGCTTTTGGCTATCTATTACTTGCGCACGATATCGACATTTTGCTGGTTCGATCTGCGTGTTGTGCGCGACTGTCACTGTGTGCGATGGACGTGGTTTCGATCCTGCGCACCTGAATTTGCATTCGCGCATGCTGCCTGGATCATCATCGCGCGCAAACCTGGCGAATACCTTGCGCTATGCTTCCCTAATCATCTTCTAATCGCGTTTGGTTTAATATCTACCTTTCGCGTTCCTTGTGGCCAATGCGCTATCGCCTGAATCTCGTGTCCACTCGCTGGCGCGCGCACCGTCGGGTTATCGCATACTTCTTCCGCTTATTGCTCATCTCTCTGCTCACATTCTCACCCGTTCGCGCTGCCCATTCTGCAACTCGCGATATCATTCATCGCACGCATAACCCTTTGCTCCCATCCCCGGCCACAGTGCGGATGCCTTCATCAAGGCGTACTCATCCCACTTGAAGCGGTCCGGCAAGCTCGAAGTGCCAACATGGGTCGACATCGTCAAGACCGGCGCGTTCAAGGAGCTCGCGCCGTACGACCAAGACTGGTTCTACGTTCGCGCAGCGGCCGTCGCGCGCCACATCTACCTGCGCAAACAGGTCGGCATCGGCGCGCTCGCCAAGCTGCACGGAAGCGCCAAGAGCCGCGGAAACCGTCCCTCGCACCACGCCGATGCCAGCACAAACGTACAGCGTAAAGTCTGCCAGGCGCTCGAAAAGATCGGTGTCTTGGAGCTCGGCGAGAACGGCGGTCGTCGTATCACACAGGTGCGTGTGTTTTCGCGCCACTATCGCTTTCGCGACGCTCACGTTTTTGCGCGCGCGCGCGTGCCAGGACGGTCAACGTGACCTCGACCGTATCGCAACTGCCGTCGTCGAGGCACAACGCGAGGAGCTCGAGGAGGAGGGTGACGAGGAGGAGGAGTAAACGCTTGCTTTTGCACTCTGTATGTTTTACCCGCATGCGTTCCCTCCCCTATGTCTCTAGGCTTCCCCTCGCTTGATAAAACCAGCTCCTGGCATTTGAATCATTCGTGTCCATCAGAGGTTCACTGGGCTGCTGTGATGGTAGTTTCGCAGCCAGGTGAGATGTGATTTAGGGAGGCTTGTGCTTTTGCCTGTCACAATTACACTGCCATGGGCATGAGCAGGTCTGCAAAGGGGCTATACCAACTGTCCGATGCATGTTTGGCTTCCAACTCCCCTTAGCCTTACATCTTGTCGGCGAAGCTGATGCTCTCCCCTACGCCGTCAGTTTACATTGAGGAGCATCTGCTTCAGGCTGTCCAGGATGCCGTCCGCGCCGCGCTGATCTCAGTGTTGGTCGCACAAGACGGTGACGACAGGTGCGCTCCGCACCGGAGGATGCCACCTCAACTCGCTCATTGAGGAGGAGATACAGCTATGATACCGCTTTGATATGTCTCCAGGAAGTTCACTGTGCGTTCGATGATGCTGCAGCCGACGTAATGAGAGCCCGCAACGAGGTCAGTTCAGTCCAGCACCGGTTGCCCGACGAGCTATGGACGGCATGTTGGGAGTATCTACCCTTCGCGGACCGAGTCAACGTCTCCCAGGTTGGTGCACAGTGGCGAAAGATTGCCGTGGCTTGTCCCAGACTGTGGTGCGATCTCGAATTTAACGCCCTCAGATTGTACGAGGGCGGCGATGCGGAGGATCAGCGCACGATAGACTCGAGTTCTCTCATTGCGACGGCAATTAAACGCAGTATGGCCCTTCCGCTTTCGGTCACGGCGTCTATCAAACTCCTAGAATCTGGAGAAACGATATTTAGCCTCGCCGAGATATTGAAGCGGGATGTTGACCGACTACAGCATCTTCGAGTGACAACCCAAGACCCGGCGTCGCTGTGTTGGATACTCAATGAGCTCCGCTGTCTGCCTGCACTTCGTTCGCTTAGCTTTATCGTCACGGGATTCGATTTCAAGAGCCGAGATTTGCCGTATATCGAGCTACTCAATATCTTCGGCGAGGCGTCCGAAATGCCACAGCTTGAGATACTGGATACCGCACATCGCATCTTTGGGTGGTCGAACAAATTGGATCGTCTTCTGAACTTGACCCGTCTGTCCATAGGGGTCAACCATCAGCAAGACATCTGTCACATCTTCCAGACCTGCACCAGGCTTGATGTTGTGACTCTCGGCCTTCGAATGTACGACGCAACGTTACACCGCGGGGCCAAAATCGTAGATCAATGGACCCCGTCCGCCCGGAAACTGTCATTCTTTGAAATGCGCGACATACCTTACACGTTGACCCGTGACGATCCAGGGTTCCAAAATTGGGACGTACTCCGCGAGCCTCGGCTGCCCAACATTTCTCTGCATTTTAGCCCAGACATTATCGACGAAGAGTTTGGGGTACCGCTGTCTCTAGACGCCCTCACGATCTTTGGCGATTTAAAAGGCCCTCTGGTCTCCCTGCATCTTGAGCACACCGACACCGACACCGACACCGTGATTTCGGCGACGACACGACTTGAACACGGGGAAAATGCGAAGAGCGAACTGCAGAGGACGCTCTCGTACAAGCGTCTGAGACGTGAAACCAACGCCGATTTGGTCTTCAAAGGATTGCTTGACCGCCACATCTCGCCAACGCAGGTCTGCGAACTTCATGTGAACATCAAACTCGAGCACGCTTGGGAACCAATGGTTATATTGCGTGGAGGGAGGTTGCCCGCTGTGCAGCGATTTGTCCTGGACGTGCGCGGGTCAAGATCGGCCATAGCGGCGAGAGACGTTCCGTGGAAGGAGATTATCTACGGCATTCCGCAAGTGGTTTTAACCGTTCACGATGGTATGGGAAGCAGGACGGAGCAAACTACTCTGGCCAACGTTGCTGACCTGGAGACCCGACTCCGTCTGTTAGATTGAAGATTATAGATCTTGGCATTGACCCCCCTAGCTGCTACAATTACGCTTTTTTGATTCTTTCATTCTTATGAAAACCGATGCCAGCAAGTTTTTGTGTGTAATCTCGTAATCGCATTGAGAATGACCGACTACATTGTGGCGAGCACTTGACGCGTGGCCGCGTCGTTTGCTTTGGCATCTGCCGAGACGGACGCAATCTTTGCGCAGTACGTGCAGTTGTAACCCGCGCACGTAGAGCACATCGTTTCGTCCTAGTTGAATAGTCAAAACCAAAAACAATCTTGCCGGAAAACCCCAAAATCATTAAAGCAAGCTCACCAAATTCTTCGACGGTCCTTTCTCACCGGCTTCTTCGAGTTGGCGAATCTCAATATCTGTAAGAGGAGCTACGAAGATTTATTAGAGGATGCGACTGTGCGACTTTAAAAAAAAAAGATTTGACCAAAGTTTGCTGTCGCGAGATACTCGTCCATTCGTTCCCGTTTAGAGGATGATCTACGAATTGCTCAGATGCGAGCGAGGGATGCAGGCCGTATGAGACGTACGTTAGGATTACTACATGCTTAGCCAGAAGCCAGAGGAAGATGACCTGAGCCGGTGTGCATCCACGTGCGTCTGCTGCTGCCCGTAACGGCGTGTCGAGCGGGCCGCCAGCATCTTGTGTGATGGGTCTAGAGAGAGAGATAAGCTTAAGCTAGAGTCACGGTCTGCGCATGAAAGGAGAAGCCTGACGTTAGGACGTTGTAAGCTTGTACCAGAATGTTATGCTCCGCGCAGTAGTCGAGAATGGGTTTTTGTTCTTGATAGCAGTAGAGGTGGAGTCGTATCTGCGGCTCGCGAGTCAGTGCTTTTGAATAGGGCTCATATGAAAGCGCTAGCCTGGTTAACTGCGGGCTTGATTTGTGCGCTCTCGACAACGGTTTTGAGTTGTTCGAGTGTGAAGTTGCTGACTCCGATGGACCTGGAACAGCATTCATTATGGATATTTCGAGACGTTTATGAGAACCTACCTTGCTAGTCCTTTGCGTTTTAGCGCTTCAAACTGTTTCCAGCCATCCGCAAAGTTGGAAGCGATGGACCGAGGCATGTGAACGAGGTATAAATCCAGGTATCCAACTCCGAGCTGTGCGAAACGATGGATAAGCTGAGCTCCCATCGAGTCGTATGTTGATGTCTTTGCTGACCTTTTGGACACTGTTGGCGCAGTTGTGTGCAACGTCTCCCAGGAAGAACTTGCTTGTCACAAAGATCTTGCTCCTGTCGACACTAGCAATTACTCGACCGACAGTGTCCTCGTTGCGATATACTGTGGTGCGGAGAGTAAGAGGAGCGTGTTACTGAAGATATGGGCGTGAGGGGGTATGACGAGAAGGTGGGTACCTTCTGCCGCGTCGAGATGCGTGAAACCCGCTGCCAGCGCGTCGCTCACGATCCCTCCCACGTCCTATACGCACGTCAGTGCCCACTATCGGCGACCAGAACATATCAGAAGTACCGTGCCACGCTATTCAGCGCAACATTGAGCGAAGTTTTTGGCTGAATGGGAGGAAGTGACTCACGAACTTGGTTCCAGTACCGAAGCCAATCTGCGGGATCTGCAGATCATCAAGCGCGAATTCAGCAAGTGAATAAAGCGGAAAGCAATGTAAGCGAACCTCATATCCGCTGTTCAGCGCGAGCGTTGGGAAAGGCATGTCGGGACAACAGAAGGCAAAGAGGGCGTGATCAGGTCCGACCTCAGGCGGATGGGAGCTCACCGTGAGTCGGCGCCGTGTCGGGCCGCCGCACGTGACCTTTGCCGGCATTTCTTCGTCCCGCTGACTTGACGGCAATGAAGGCTCCGTGTACAACCGTATGAATAGCTTAACAAGGGAAGTAATTTTTTTTTCATTTGTTCAACCTGGGACCAATTGTCACAAGTGCGTTTTATGTATGAAGGACAAGATAAGAAGCGATCGTCAAGAACCAACAGTCTGCTTCGCCTTCCGCTTCTTCCGCTTCCGCTTAGCGGCAGTACCGTCTGGTGGATTGAGCGGCATGGATGTGCTCCTCTTCGCTGCCTCCGCGGCTTCCTCGCGACGCTGCTGGCTGTCATCGTGAACCCTATATAAGAGGCTCCTCGCATATCTGATGGCGTATTCGGTCTCGAGAAGGGTTTCTTCTACGCGATTTCGCAGCCATGGAGGGAGTGGTCCCGGCGGGTTCAATGCTGCATTCGAGCGATCCTTGCGCGCCTGAACTGTTCGACCAAATCCTCGGTAGGCGTCGGGTCTGCAAGCTTCTTCGGAACAGAGCATACCCAGACCACCTGAAGACCATCCTCCGCATAGATTGCTTCAACTGTCTTCAATTGCGTTTGTTCGAAGTCGGGTGAACGCGGGCGTTCGTAAAAGTCCCTCAAGGCTTGCTTGAGCGTGTTGTAGGACTTTTTGTGATCCCAGTCCGTGGAGGACTCGTATGCTTTCACAGCGTGGTACAGCGAGAGTGGCGAGTGGAATGCGAGGGTCTGGTTAGCGTTCTCCAGTGACATTCCGCAGACCAAAACGGTCTCCGTGCGCGTCAGGTTGCTGATCGCAAACGTGAACACGTCGCGAACTCGGCTCTCCATGATTTTCCCATCAAAGGTAGCCGATATGTTGGACATGGTCCCGTGGTAGAACTGTTGCGGCCCATTGCCGAAGAAAGGCACACTGGTACCATACGGTGATGCTACACCATGATCGACGCGCTCAATATCTATCGCGGCGGGCATCGGGAAGCCAGCATATCGCGACGGTGGTAGTGAGATACCCTTTGGAATAAAAGGCAGAGGCAGATTTGAAGCCATCTGGCTGTCAACGAGGGCCAGATAGACCCGAGGATGTATTGGGAACAGATTGATCCAGGTGTGAGCACACAGTGGGTAATGCCCA
This sequence comes from Auriculariales sp. MPI-PUGE-AT-0066, assembly GCA_020744175.1. NCBI lineage: Eukaryota > Fungi > Basidiomycota > Agaricomycetes > Auriculariales > Auriculariales sp. MPI-PUGE-AT-0066. The sequence continues at coordinate 10,462 of JAGTJP010000118.1, forward strand.
ATGTTCTGCTCGGACGCCACGGAACCTTGCTGTCGCATACGGCCCATGACTCCCGTTCTCGCAGCTTGGAACTGCTCAGAAACTGGGACCATGATGTAGTCTATCAAACCGAAACCGTTGTCCGCAGTGATGAACTCCCTACTTGGATTCGCGCGCCAGACGACGAATCGAGTGTGACGCATGTCATTCTCGAAATCACTTCGATCGTGCAACAGTATGCGAGGGTTCTCTGGAATTTCCCAGTACTCCGTCTGAAGGATCTCTCGGATATTCTGCAGCCAGACGTCTCGGGCTGTCGAGCCAGAAGGAAGATATCGACGAATGTGCTCGTCGATGTCGGCACGCGTACCGGCGTCGAATTTGTCATCGATAAACTGTGCTGCGCGACGGCTGTTGCGATAGCACATGACGAAGAGAAACTTGCGGATGGTGTTGAGCTCGGAGCGGAGAAGCTGAACTTGGTCGCCGCCAGCCTCAGACGCGTCTACGATCTTGCGGATGGCCATGGCAGCATCACTCTCAAGGCGAGAGAGCAGTTTCTCGACATGCTGTATGTCTGCAGCGCTTTGATCCGCATAGAAATCCTGGATGCCAAAGTTACGCTCGACCGAGTTGTTAAAGTCCCCTGCAACGTGACCCTGGGCGCTGAGAAGAAGCTTTGCGCCACTCAAATGGTATACGTTAAGCGGGGGTTCTGGGATCGGGGACCGAGCATTCTTCTTGGCAGGAATTTCGGTCTCTCGGAATGTGCCATGACCATCTGCGGTAAACCTGTACGAGAAGAGTTGAGCGAGTTTAGTCGAATGAGTTAGACATGGTATATAGCGCGGTACGTACACGCGCTGCGACTTTGTTCGCCTTCCTTGAGAGACACCAGTTCGACTGCCCGCACCGTCCATCGACGAGTTCACATGAAAGTTGCTGATGGCTCGACGTCAGGTCTAGCATCTCATGTGAGGTAGCACGTGCCTCGCGTTGTCGCTCGCAAAGTTGCGCAGAATAAACCGCGGTACGTAGTGATGATACTGGGACATGGCGAGAGAGCAAGGTCAACTGAGACCGCATCTCAGTTGTCGCTAGACAGTCATGTGGCATCGGGAAAACGTGGCGGCCGCCATGAGCGCTTTGCAGTGTCCAAAAGTGGCGAAAGCGATGAAAGAACAGATCGCAAGGTACCCCCGATATGAGCGTCACCGGCCGCTTTGAAAGCGGTCATAAGCTGTCATAAGGTAATGTCGTTGCTCTGAAGGCACATGGCCTCGTGAGTCCGCTTCAACCTCTCGCAAGACATAGGAGCGGTCAGAGCAAAGGCAGCGCGCCAAGGTGCATATAATTACTGTTCCTGTATTCAAATTTGCAGGTAATCGAAACGATTGGAATCCGAAATGGTAAATTTGACTCTGAGTGCACTATCTACATTACGGGCAGAGTTCCTGTCCTCGTCACAGGCAAAAAGGCACGATAAGCAATTGCTGAGACTGGTGTCAGTGTGATGCTGCAGCAGAGTGATGAAGCAAACAGGCACGAGAAAAACCACTAAGCAATTGCTGAGACTGTTGTCAGTGTGATGCTGCAGCAGAGTGGTGAACACAACGTACCCAGAGAGTGAATGTTATAAATTAATGAGCTGTCATCAGTGATATGCTAGAAGCTGAGCCAAGTTGTTACTATAGCCCCTACAGCACGTGCTCGAGACCCTAGAACCGAAGCTTGCTGAACCAGCCAAAAGCATGCCAGATCACGAGAATGGGAAGGAGCCTGCAGAGCTTCAGAGTCAGTAAATATGCAGGAGATTACGAGTGGGATTGGGCGAATGGAAGGCGAGAGCACAAGTCTCATTGGGTCTCCTACAAGGGTCTTCAACTTGTTAGACAAAGTTGATGACCCTGATCTCAGATTAAATCGTTAACGACATTAGGTGGCGACTTGAAAGTTGTTTATAAGGACACAGGCAACAGTTCTATACAAGTTATTGGGTGGGAGTCCGCAAGTCCGTGCTCAGGCACTCATCTCCGGCGCCATGAAAAAGAAAAAGAAGCTAAAACGCCCATTGCTGCTAGCACTGTGGAGCCGAACCGACCAGAGCCAACTGGCAAACTCGACAACTGAACAACATCGGTGATAGACATCCAGGAGTCGCATCGTGCGCGGTTCAGCTAAACCAGATACCTAGAGGAAACAAATACGCTCACCGCTACCCGAGGTCAGAAACGGTCCTTGCCAGATCTGCAAGCAAGAGATGAACCAATTTCAATACAGCAGAGCTGACTAAAGCGCCATAATTAACTCATCCCATCAGTCAATGAAGAAAGAGGGGGAGGCCAAATACAATGCACTCAACCGGTTATCATTTTTAGCGCGAGTATCGTCCACTTGTGACTTGATGGCGTTGTGAGCCGGAGCTGACGCGCACGAGTAGAGTTGCGCATATCAGCACTGTGGAATTTCAGCGCCGGGCCGCCAGAGCGCGACACGCCCCGGCGGAAGAAATGAGAAAAGACAAGCCGCAAAGAGGCTGGATTGGTCATGTCCGGAACAGTGACGATCTCGTCGTCAGGTCGCTGACAGGCCGCCTGCACCCCACGGCTATTCAGACGCGAGCCAAAGTCGCACTTACGATCATTGCTACAGGGAACGGACGGAATAGACGGGATTGTGCCGCATCAGACTGATTTCGCCGGCTCGCGCATATTTCGCTACGACAGGTGATAGCGAGCCCTGCAAGACCGATATGCGCAGACCTCATTATCACAACTTCGGGAACTCATAGGAGCGGTGACACACGTACGCCGTAACCGAGAGAAGTTCAGAGACCAAGGATGTCTATCATGGTGAAGGGATGTGCTCAGAAGCTGTGAGCAAGTTATCGCAGGTTTGTAGGGTGAAGGTCAAGCCAATCCCGTACGGATATCCATAACGGAGGCACGCTGTAGATATGTCAAACCTTGGCGGGCTGCCGCATTTCGTCAGTTCAAGCTGCGCAAACGATCTGGTTCCTGAGGATCGGCAAGGGCCCTTCGACCGGGACTATATCCGACAAACGCACGGGGCAGTTCATGTTAGCTCTCCTGTGCATCCTATCAGAAGCGTTGAAACCCTGACCACGTCATTGCCTCCTCCTAGTGTGTCCTTTCCTGCGTGTGATAAGCCTGGAACTGCACTGAGCTGGCGTTTGGTCGCAGACGCTGTGCGGTGCACGTGTATTGACCCGTCAGTGAGTCCGGCCACTGCTAGCGAGTCCAGCCACCTGATAGCGAGTGCAAAAAGTCGCCGCTCCTAGCAGTGTTTCGCCGGCTTGTTTTCGTGCTTAGATTGGAATGTGACTCGATGCTTGCTACTGTGAAGTTTGTTTTCAAGCAACAGTTTGGCCTGCCTTCGGGAGATGCACCAGCGGATCCTCCATTGTTGCAGTAAGCTTGCAGAAGTAATGACAGATGAAGACTCTCCTGACCTCTGCTCTATCACACCGCCACAAGGGGCTTTTCTTCGGCTCTGGAGACTCTCGAAAAGTGACACGTGTCTCTGTACAATCTAAACTAGCTCGAGAACGCTTATTTGCTACAGCTATGGCCTGAAATATCATCGGCACTGGTGCCGGGGGTGGTACCCACTCCGAGCTCGGCGATGTCACACTTGATAAGATTCTGAATTCATTCGGCTTGGATTAAATGAATTAAACCTTATTCTTGTCTACTCACCCTCACGGATGATCGTACGCTCGTCAACGGATCCCGCCGCGCGGCAGCCGCAACAAGCGCTCCTGCACTCAATTTCCTCGACGGGAGCCGCTGCCACAAGAGGTGTCATCATTATTGCAGCGAGTAGGGCAAGAACAACGCGCATGAATGAGAGGTGTTTCGAGAGCGGGGGTGGAGTGGGGAGTCGATATGGAGAACCTAGTTGTGTTGAAGGTCCCGTATTTATATCCCGCGAGACATGTTATTCTGTGTCAGGAGCCTGAAAGCCATTTTCCGCTCGTTGTGGCAAGCAATGTATACAAATCACGACATCACACGAACACGCATTGGGAACGCGTCAAAAGCAAACAACGTTGCGGGCGCGATCGCAGCCTGAGCCCCAATCAAATAGCTGTGCTTGCTAATGAGGTCTGCTCTCACCCCCTAGGCGGCCGGTACAGTCAACTTCATCGCCAACCACTGCCACTGTCACAACACTTCGAACCTGCACTTCCGAGGGTCCCGTAAAGTCGAAGAAGTGATATAGACGTCAGAGCAGTAGTACGAATAGACACCGGTCAAAGGGACTACCTGGAGAAGACTGATAAAGTGTATTACTGGGCCACCACATCGACTAGCGTAGGGCACATATATCATGATGCTATTGCTACATCTCAAAACTATTACAAGATTGATGTATAAATTTTGAGCACTGGTGCTCTTTCGGAAGATTATAGGAATCATCGTTTTGGTATGTTTGCGATGATCAGCTTGGCTGAATGCGGGTCGAAGCTGAATGGCGAATGAGCGCTCCCATCAAACGAGTAGGTGCGGAAAACACACAGAGTTCTTTTTCATGAGTGATGAGGAGTTCTCGTGTTGGTTTGACAAGAGTAGCGGGTGCTCAATCCTAGCACTGGCAGCAACGCTTCTTACACTCCTGCGCTGCAGCCTCCGGGACGGGAGACGCGACCGTGGCAGCTGCAAAAGCAATGGCGACAATGATGGCAAGGTTGAACTGCATTATCGGTAGTGTCGAAGGCGAAGAGGATTTGAAGAGTGGGGTAGAGTCGGAGCTTAGAGCTACTGGAGGTCAATGGTACAAAACGGAGGCTGATGTAGGTACAGAGAGTCCAACGCTCCGGAGATTATATACGCTGATCTCGGTGAGGGAGCGAGACAACTTGAACCAACCTGACGAAGCGGAAGAACTTGTTTGATGCGCATCGCGGTGGCAAACGACACTGCGGCGAGGGCTCGCCGAATGACATGAGCCAGTTCACAGTGACCCGCGCACAGGTGAAGAGCACGGTGCCACCACCCGGTGACGAGCCAGAACTGAAAGTGACCGCGCTTCGCAGAATGCGTGGCGGACTGCACACGAATGGACCGCACGGGATTCTCTGGCGGTACGGTCACCACCGGTGCCATGCCATGCGGTGCCAGAATTAGGTGTTATGAACAGGGACCTGCAGATCTGCGGCTTCTTTCATTCTTGATCAACTCAAAGTCGCATACCTGAGTGTTAAGAGCGGGACCCTAAGCTTTAGCTTCGAGAGGGAAGACTCAGAAGAAGAGTAATGTCATTGATAAGAGCCTGTTAGGTGTGCCTATCCTTCCGGGCTCACATCATAGTGCTCATGCTGATCAGTAGCTGACAGACAGCAGTCTGCCAGCGAGCATTTGGAAAGTGCTGCTCACGTCTGACGATGTTGTCACTAATTCGAAATCTCACGAAGACTCTCTGTTGGGAGTGAACCGCCTTGACGAGGCGATGCACCCGTGTGATTGAGATGAAGACGTGGCGCAATTGTTCTCCAACATATCACAAACAATGTGCCAGCGATTTGAAATGCTGACCTTCCCAGTTCGCCCAAATGCCTCATGCGCGTGTCCGAGAGTACAATGAAATGCAACATTCGTCACCGACTCAGCCATCGGTGACTCAAGGATGTAAGCATCCTGAAGGAGCACAGGATTTAACCCAACTTCAGAGTTATGAGGTATAACCAAACGGGCTGCAGAGGGTTGAGCCAAAAGGAACGATGCTTGTCTCGGAAGCACAGGTCAGGAGTAGATCGCTGTGCTCACGCGGACGGAGTAGCACAATGGTAGACGTAGTCCGTCAAGACACTGGCAATATTTCCCGCATTTTATAGCAAGAGGGTCTAGTAAACATAGTATATATACCAGGTAGAAGATATTGAATTGAGTGCGGAATGGACAAGGGTAGCTGCATTGCTTGCTACGGTGGCTAGTCCATACATTATGCATATGGCGTCAAGTCCAAGTTCCCACTGTTCTGGACATAATATATCAGACTAAAAGGCTATAGCCGCTTTTCACAGGTTGGGAGTGTCGAATGTCGATTCTAATAGAGACTTTCTGCTACAAATTCGGTTCCCGCACGTCCTGAAATCCTGGAAAGCCGCAACAATTCCTAACTGATCTGCAGCACGGCTTTCCGCCGCATCCGTCCGCACCCCGGCATGTGCTTCCACCAGCTGTTGCAAAATTGTGGCCACGCATAGCCTCAGCATGCATCATATATTCGCCCGCTCTGCACCCGATGCGCGCTTGTCTCCCACCCGCCACTTCCTGCTCGCGTTGGCGGCACTTGTGCCCATGCCGCACTCAGACAGTCAGCATCGCACTAAGAAACGAGGAGGATCGCCTGTTCTTCGCCTTGGTGACGCGATCCGGACAGCGCTTGAAGCGGAATGCGCTGAGCGAGCATTCTCAGAGTCGTGCGTCTGCCGTTACACCTGAAGACGGAGAGCTGACCCGTGCATAGGCTGCTATCGCGCCCGGCGGTCCTGGTCGAGGCCATAGCGCATCTCAAGACGGTTTTCGACCACGCGGTCGCGGCGTTTGTGGAGGATTGGAACACACGATCTGTCACGGCGTTCGCACAGCTTGCACCGGAGCTCCTCACGTCAGTGTTCATGTTCCTTGACTTGAAAGATCGAATAGCTGCTAGCCATGTCTGCCGTGCCTGGCGTAACGGTAGTCTCGCCGCGCCGGGCGCACTCTGGTCGCACGTCGTGTCGCATTCGCAGGGCAAGGATGTGCTCGCAGCGCGTATCGCCCGCGTACCAGTGGAGGTTCCTTTTCTCCTTTCTGTCTGGGTAACGAACGACAACTGGCGGGAGGTCGCCCGCGCACTCGACGACAATATTCATCGCTTACGATCATTATGGCTTCGCATGGACGAGTTACTGGAGGAGGATGCGCAAGTCGCCATCAGACGAGCTCTTGCTCATCCCGCACCGCTGCTTGAAGGTATTCGCATTCTCGACGGAAAGTCGAACCTGAAGCTGGCAGGATCATCGCCTTCAATTCCGTTCGTGGGAGTGTTGCCTCTGCTGTCACTCGTCAAATACTACGGCCAACTCAGTGTCTTCGAAACGTTTCCGAAGACCATCGACCGGGTCATGTTCTCCCAGCCTGGCACGACTACGATAGACCACTTCACTACCCTCGCCACGCGTTTCACAGAGTCAATAGCATTGAGCATCGAGCTCGATGCTTGGGAGGTTCCAGCTGCGAATACTCCGCGTGTCGTATTTTCAGAGCGTCTCGAAACGCTGTTCCTTGGTCAGAACGACCGCAGCATCGACTTCCCGAATGTGCTTGCTCATATTGCGCATTGCGAACTCAAGAACGTCGCGGTCAACTTTCGCGAGCACAACGGTGAAGATGGCGCCACCAAGGTATTTGAAGCAATTGTTGTCGCCACTGCGCCGAACCACGAGGGTCGGGGTATCAACGGCTGCCATGTTATACGCATGGATGTGCTTAATCTCGCCAAGCAGGATTCCGAGCTAGACTTATATCTCTCGGTTGGGCGGCGGCGGTATTTCTCGAGCGTACCAATGAAGTGGTCAACGGCGCACATGCACATCTCCTACCTACGGCACTTGCGCATTACGGAGTCTCTACTCGGGCTTGTGCTGAAAGAGAGCGGACCGTACTACCTTGCACGTATCGAGCGGCTGGACATCGTCTTGACGCCGCCGACAATGATGTGCCGCGACGCGACGCTCGACAATTTACTGTGGATGCTCCCGCGGCGGGTGGGTTACTGGCTACTTGGACCGGCGCTACATACGCTAGGCTTCGTCGCGTCATACGCACAACCTACACCTTCGCAAAAGGACGCACCGACGTTGCGTCGGGCCTTCGCGAGTATTCGTCATACTACCACCATCGACCCGTACATGCTGCGCGAGTTCCTCGGCTGGCATCTTGACTGCCCGCTAGGCCAGTTGCGGGTGGTACTGCAAGATGTGGACCTGGTGACTCACGATGTGCCGGCGGTGGCAAGAATGCTCGCAGATCTGGAGGACCTCCTGCTCGAAAGACCCTCTTTGAACGACAGACGAGCATCACCTTTCAACGAGCTGCACGGCTGGGACAGCGATACACGTTTCCCGTTCCTCGACCAGCTCGGCTAGATGTGCATCTCATTGTATGTCTATGTACCACTGAACATTGCGACTTGTACGACTATCACCTAAGTCAATCAATATCATCAACACGCTTAATTCTCAGGAGGTGGCATGGGCGCGCCGGATCGCGCCCATCAAAGTGGGAATATTCATCGCATCATTGACTGCGGGACAGGAGATCGAGGATATTCAAGTCATCCGGCACTTCTCGCTACAGGCAAACATCTACAAGTGCAAAGTACAGATATGAGCGACATGTCCCCTGGCGACTCATTCCTCCCCCATCAGTGATGGACATGCAGCGGCACACCGGAGGTCGTGGTTTCGAGCGCTTCCAAAACTGCAAATATCCGGTGAATTGGCGATGCTCGACTGCGGATGATATATCATTCGAAGCAGCGTCTTCGCGGCGCAGTACACAGCGGAGCTCTCCGAAGCCGATAGAGCACTGGTCACATCTGCCCTCAATCTTTTGTGGCCAATCAATAACATTTTTGGCCACCTCCATGCTGCAGGCGTGCTATTTTTTAAATGCGCTTAAATACTGCCAAAGTGTCGTCTCTTGTTCTCACTCATTCCCTTGATTCCTTTTTCTTCATCGACTCCGCTGGTCTCTGAGACCTTCATCCATTCTTTTCTGACGGAAGATGGTCCGTGCGATCATCTCATACGTTCTCGCCGCCGCGGTTCTCGCAGCTGCTCATGTGCCCGACGAGCGTCGAGCTCCGACGCGCGTAGTTGCTCGCGCAGACCCAACCATTACAACCATGCCACTCGCTCAAATTACAGCCGACAAGCTCCTTCCGCCGTTCCCCACGCTCCCCGCCACAGTCGCCGGATCTAAGCCGTCCGGTATCCCAAATGCTCCTGCGCTGCCGGACCTCAGCAAGTTCTCCGCAGCTAACTACCCCGAGGGTGATCACCCGCCCGACACAAACTCGCCGGAGGTCGCACAATGGGTCAAAGATGTGCAAGCCTCGGGAGTCGTCATCCCGGACTTTAAGCTACACGTCGTCGATGGCTCGGAGGACTGCAAGAAGCCTGAGAACGTCCCGCGCATCGGGAATGAGACCGAGTGCTGGTGGACTTGCGGCAAGTGTGTGCGCAAGACGGACATTGTCGACTGCAAGACGCAGGGCAACTGGGGCTCGAGCTTCGATGACGGACCAAGCGACTACACGAACGAGCTGCTGCAGTACCTTGAGCAACAGAAGCTCAGGACGACGTTCTTCGTTGTTGGCTCGCGTGTCGCACTCCGCCCGCAGAGCGTGCAAACCCGTAAGTCTGACTCATTTTATGTTGATGTTTCGATGTTCATGTCTTCTCAGAGTACATGCTTGGCCACCAGATCGGTGTACACACCTGGAGCCATCGCCCCCTCACCACTCAGTCGACCATTCAAGTGATAGCTGAGCTTGGTTGGTCAAAGAAGATCGTAACTGACGTCCTAGGTGTCACGCCTCTGTACTTGTGAGCTTCGTTCTGTTTCGAACATCAGCAACTCACTGACCAGTCTTTACACAGCCGTCCCCCCGATGGTGATATAGATGACCGTGTTCGTGCCATTGCACGTGCAATGAACTTGACGCCGGTGCTCTGGACGAGCGTCAAGGACAGCAACAACCAAGACTTCCCCTTCGACTCGTTCGACTACCTTGTCGCACAGGGCGACGTGTCGGCCGCCGACTCAACCACCAAGTTCCAAGGGCTCATCGACGCGGTAAAGAAGTACGATCGAGGCTCCATTGTTCTCGAACACGACATCGTGTGGCAAGAGGTCAAGCTCGCTGTCGGCTACTTTCTGCCTGCGGCCCAGAAGGCTGGGTTCAAGATCATGCCGGTCAACCAATGCATGGCGCATAACTTGGCAGACACCTACGCGGAAACAACGAGCTTGAAAGGCGTTCCAGAGGGGTCCGGCTTGGGTAATGCTGTCACTGGCGCCGGGCAGAAGGCGTCGCCGGATGCACCACTTGGTGGTTCTGACACCACGAACAATGGAGGTACAGACACCACCAAATCGAGCGACGCACCGGACTCTACTCAATCGGGTGCTCCCAAGGGGGCTGCTACCAGCCTTAAACTGAACGTGGAGGCACTGTGCGCATTAGTCGCTTTCCTAGCTGTGCTCGCGTGATAGTGGTGGAGCCTGCGGGGGACTTTGAAAATTGTTGTGACAAGGACACAGAATGAATAGTTCAGCAATATTGTTACTCGAAATACTAATGAATCGCTGAAAGTGAAGCACCAGAAATTCCCCCCGGTTGGGTGTGACCGGCTGTGACGACACGCTAAGGTCGGCGTTCGAAATCGCTCTTCCTCCTCCTTTTGTGAGAGCGTCGCGTCGCCGCGATCGCCGCTGCCGACGTCGCTCACGCGCACATAATTGCCAGAGCTTTTAGCACCAGCCGGGCTACGTTTCGGTCTTGTGTCCATTGTTTTGGCTTGGTTTTGCGCGTAGTCTGGTTAGTTCTTCGTGACGTCTCCCGACGCCCAGATCCGAAACTTTCGCTCACGTCATTACATTATAAGCATATCTGAATCAGCACCGATAGCTTATATTGCGACTGGAACGCGTTCAGCACCATCTTTGACTGTCAATCTCCCAGTCGCTTTTGAGCCGCGGCCGTGGATTGAACAGGTTAGTATATGTCACTCTTTCTCCCTCGCATCCTGCTGGCGAGGCTTGTACAAGTTGTTCCTGAAAGCCCGTGTTGGCTCTGCGCTTGCTCCCACGAAATGTGGCAGGTTCTACCCCTCCCAATCGACGCGCTTGCTGCCTTCTGTGATGCTTGTTCGGCAGTGCCGGACCTTTTAGAATAGTGGCGCTAACTGAAATTTCTTCACTGCAGTCTTCATGTCACAACTCAGCACTCCCCACGCCTCCACTTCCGCCATCTTCACCGCCCGACCGCATCCACGCCCTTCAGCTGCATCAATCGATGCTGAATCTCAGCGACCTTTGAAACGTCAGCGGTTTTTGATGTCACCGCTTTCTACGGGTTCCTCAGACACCACCATGAGCGAACGGCCTACACTCTTCCCCTCATCCCAGCGCGGAGAAACGCCAACACCGACCTCCACAACCCCACACAATCTTCAACGACCTATTGCTGCGGACGTTCTGGGGTTTGCCAGGTCAAAATTGTCTGCGCATGCGCCAACCAACTTCCCCGCGTACGTCAGCTGTCTGCGCGAGGCATATTTTGCACTGTACCCGCACACCGATACCTTCCAACCGACCCCATCTCTGGATCCGGAGACGCGAGGTGTAGAGGAGGAGTGCAAGATATGGCTCTGTCGTGCTGAGACTGGGCTTCTCGTGTTGGACGCGTCGAGCGAACTCCCCGTCGATCCCACAACCTGGGGTGTTCCTGTTGACGAAGTTCAAGAACGAGTGGATCATGCCGTAGGGAAGGGGCTTGTGCTTGTTCAAAAGGTCCGCTCTGTTCATTTCAATCTCGACAGTTTTACCCATAGCTCACGTACCCAGCACGTCTCGCTTCGTGTGTTCAGGCTGCCCTTGACGCTCGCCAGTGCGCGGCTTGCTGTCACTCAAAACAAGCCACGACATGCCCTTGCCCAGCTGAGACGACTTGTATCCACCGCCTCTCCGTGAGCGAATCATCTGCATTATCTTTCTATTCTCACACCTTGCCAACGGCGTAGGTCCGACCCGGCTGAGCAGACGTATCGCGCTCATCTTGCGCTGGTCAACCACATGCTCGAAGTGGAACGCGATGACTCAGCCGCTTTGCTCGCCCTCAAGGCTCTCAACGAAGCGGCAGGCAAACGTGGTGATCACAGTATGTCAATGTCCTGTGAGCCATTGGAGAAGCTTACGCTTATGGCGTCAGACGTTCAAACGCTTTGCAAGGTCGAGCGACTTCGTGTTGTCGTCAACTCCAGCCGCTGGCTCGACGTCCACGATGCGCTCGAAAATGTAGAAACGGCGCTCGGACTCGTCTTTGCAGCTGACGAGGCTCCGGCGGGAGGACCATCTGCAGCCCCCATGTCCAAGACGGGAGTGTCGAGCCAGGAGGAGTCTCAGCCCTCTCAACTGCCTTCAGCCGAACCCAAGGCGCCCGCGGCGCCTCCACCAATACCCACGACGCCTTGGGAGTCCGCTCTCACAATCATGGCACTGATGCTCGGCGCATTGGCATGGACGCATTTCGGTCAAGCAGCCCGCGCGAGCGCCCGCATCTCGCATCTACACCGCCTCATGGATGCTCGCTCGTCGTGGGACGATAAGAATGCAGCTGGTGCGATTGAGCGCGGGGATGCATGGCGATGGGGCATTGTCGATATGCCGCTCGGTCCAGCTTCAACCGGACTCTCAAAGGGGCACGCGAGGTCACAGTCGCAGGACGTGCTGACGGTTCACACGCCTCATCCCGCGGCGCTCTTTCGCTTGACATTCCTCGTTACCGCAGCCACCAAGCGAGACCCAACGGTCCCGGCATTGAACATGAACGTGAACGACGACTCAAAGGAGAAGCCATCGCAGGACCCAAAGCGCAGAACATTTGCTCGCGAGGGATTGGCAGTGGCCGACAAGGCACCACCCGTTCAATGTGTGTCGCAAGTTGCAATGTTCTACGATAACAGACGCACTGACGAGCTTCTGCAGTCGGTCCTTGTACCTCGCTTACGGATGCACGCGCCTTGAACGACTCAATGAGCCGCATGCGCGCACAGCTCCTACTTGAGCTGCTCGCAGTCGCTATCCTTCGACACGAGTTCGACGAGGCTGAACGGCGCCTAGCCCAAATCACTGCATACACACGCAACACGAACATCGGCCCTCCATCTCTATTAGTCACGACACACAAGCAAAATCCTTCAAATACCCTGTGGACGGAGTTCGCACCGCACATTCTGCTCTATGCCGGTCACCTCGCGCAGTCCCAGCTCCGTCCCCGCCGAGCACGCGCGTACTACGTTTCCGCAATCAACCTCGCGAAGCAGGCCGTCGCTGTCGATAAGGCGCCTGTGATCTCCGACCGCCAGAGTATTGGTCTCAGCTCAAGCCCGCCGAAGAACCTCTCTACGACCAGCAGTGACAGTGGAATCGGCGGTATGCACGACGTTCTTCTGGCTGCTCGTGCCTGCGACGTCGCCCTGCGTATCGGTGCGTCCGTGCCGGCTGAGGCAGACTGGATCACCCCCGCGCCACGTGCTACGGTAGTGGGTAAGCGGGGAGCGAAACGCAAGCGTCCCACTGTGGCTGCCACAACGGTGCAAGAAGAACGTGAGAAGGACGAAACGCAGTTCGAAGCGTTGCCGGCGTTACAGCCTGGCGAAGCGGACGAGGTCGTTCGACTCTGCCTTGGGGATGATGATCCCTTTGTGAACGAAGATCCTGGCGAGCGCGGCGCGGCGCTCAAGGCTGTTGGTCATTTGCTGGCGGCATGTTGTGGGCAGGATGCGGGAGAGGTGTTGAAAGTCAAGTGCGTCTATCATCAGTTCTTGGTGTGAGCCTTGCTCACTTCCGGTTACAGGAATCACCTCAAATCCGCGCTCGAAATCAGCACACATGCCCACGACAATGCGCTGCGTGCAGAAATACTTGCTCTCACGAGCGCGCAGTACGTATACACTGCGCCTGCGCATGCCCACATCATGCTCCGTCGTGCGCGTGAGCTTGCACGCGAGCTGGGAGCTGCACCTTTGGCCGCCTGGGTTGTCCGTAGGATGATCGGTGAGCCGCCATGTTGTATCTTTTACATGTGCGGAACTGATTCGAGTCCCCTTCCAGAAGTATCCAGATTGAATGGCAAAGAATTGAGAGTGCCGAAGCTCGAGGAAGAACTTGCAGAACTCGAGAACCGGGTTCGGGCTGTCCAGGACCAGCCCGTTGGGGGCAGCGCAAACTTGTCCAAAAAGGCCAAGCGGTGATAATCTTGCCACCGTTCCCTCGTCTTTCAGCTGCCAGCTGTCCGTCAGGCCATGTCCGCTATCAGTTTGTTGCTGGAATCTGCTTTGCTGTTTACTGACAGCCGATACGTCTCTTATATGCTCCACCCGCTCCTCAATCCCACGCCGTATCATCTTTCATGGACCGCACCCGCTGTTCCACCCTGTGAGATAATATGGCTCCTGTTCTGTTCAGCTCATCCCTGTATATTCGTGTTTCCGATCATCACCCATCTCACTCCGTTCCCGCCTCGCATCGGGTCCTAGTCTCTTATTCCAATAGACTTTCGCTTGGCCTGTCTGCCGGCATCCCGTAGCCATCGTACGTTTAACTTAGCCTGCATTCTCGATCCAGCATTTAGCCGATGCAAGGCACTAGGCCGCCACCACCAAAAGTTGTTCCAGCGGGATCCGCCGCTCATGCCTTTGGCCTAACCTCGTGGGGCGCTGGTTCAGGATTGCCTGTCCGTCTTTTCGTCTCTTTATTATCAAGCAACTATCGGCGCCATGATGGGCGCTCAAACTGGAACGATTTACGTGCCAGAAGGGTGTGTTGCTTGACGCATCAATGGTTGATCTGCTGACTATACCATAACCCAGCCCGCCCACTATCATTGCCATACCTGGCCGCTGTTCCGATTCGCTCTCTAAATATTCCGCGCCCCGCCCCAGCCTACCCGCCGAGCTCTGGACTTTGACTTGGCAAAGGTTGCCGCTGGCCGGGCGCGTCGCTGTATCGCAGACCTGCCACGACTGGCGTGCTCTTGCAATCTCCGCCGCATGGTTGTGGACTGCGGTCGACTTCTCTATCAGTAATATTTCAGATTCTTCCCATCTTGACCCACTTGTTGAATGTGCGCCCTGGAAGCCACTATGGAGCGGCATAACACCAGGCTTCCAGTTTCTGGACTGCGCATTTTCACGCAGCGGTGGACGTCCGCTTGACGTCGACGCTGTCGTGAAACCTCAACCGGTCCAACTAGGGCCTAATGCCCCCCTTGTCGATTGTGGTGCTGGAAGAGCCATCGCCATTCTCACAAACCATGTCCACAGGCTCGCACATCTGCGCTTACGCGTACAAGTCGCCGAGACCGCAACAGATATATTATCCCGCCTCAACCCCTTTCCTGCCTTGGTTTCTATGAGCATCGAGATTGAAGGACACGAAGATGGACGACAACTGTACCCATCAGCATTCTACATCGGAGCGGAGCCGCTACAAGCAACTATGTTGAGCGAGCTCAGCGCGACACCATCAGTTTTTCATTGACTCAAACGACCTCAATCTCGCCACATACGACCGGCCAACGCCACCAATACTCGCAACCTCAAGACGCTACATATCGGTATACGCTGCGTCAACGAGCTCCTCCGCATCATGCAAACGTGCCCCATACTCGACGACGTCCACGTCATAGTGCAGAGCTCCAGCTGGTATCATATGGAACCCCGCGTGGCATTTGGTGTCGCACAGCGTGAATCGTTGGGAAAGCTCCTACTACCCGATCGTTCAACGGTAAAATCGACCTGGAGGTATCTCAGTCGCCTGCGCATCGATGGCATACCTTCGGCGCTCGAGGCCGCCAGTAATATCAAGCCACTCGCCGAGGAGTGGGAATTAATCCTCTTCCTGTGCTCACGGTGCCCTCGTGTAGAACTGGGATATCGTACCGACTCGCCGGCCGTTGCGGCCCCAACTACCATGTCATTACGCGGCGTCTCCCGTGATGCGGGCCGACCAGCGAACGAAACTGCCACCCCGTTTCGCGGACTGAGAATTCTACAGAATCTCCTTGGACCAGTCGAAGTTTTTATCAATATCGACGAGGGGAAAACGATCCTCCAAGTGTCCGAGCTCGAGGGCGAAAGACGGCACAGGTCAGTTGCTGCGATCCTGCACGGCAACCAAGGGACCAATATCATAAATGACCCACGCGAGGCTTGTGGGCAACACTTTCATCGAACCAGGTCAAGACTCTTCACTTTGGTGGGGACCTCTGCGCACTGGAATCCATGCTCGGCTATGACAGCCCAAGACCGACTAGCATTGAGACATTGGTTGTGACACTACTTACAGTTGATCCGAGCATCTCGACGGAACTGCTGGAGTACAACTGGAGTCGTCAGCCAGCGTCTGCTGCCACCATTTATCTCAATTTCCCGTCTAAGGAGAAGCATCCCATTGAGAGCAAGCTTCTTCAGCCGAACGAGCTGTCCAGCGCCCAGGATATTTTGAACCGAATCCGCTCTGTGTTACGACATTGACAAGTGGTTTTGCATGTACCGCCTCTCGTAATCAAAGCAGTCATCTCTGATGGGAGGACCAATCTCTCGCCGATTGTACGCGGTTCTGTCGGAGTTTGGTTAGTGATGTGCCCTTTGCCCTGCTACCCAACGACAGGATACGACACACGCGAAACACCACTCATGCGTAAGACCTCTGAAGACGCCACTGAAGGGGTTTTCACAGCTGAGCTGACCGGCGTTGTGGTGAAGTCCTTTGAGCACAGCAGGCAACAACACAATGGGATTCTTTCGTCAGCTACTTCGTTCAACATTAGCTGTCACTCACTAACAAAAGTACAAGGCCTAATATAGCAGAACTCATCCGAAATGAACTACTGCATACGCTACTCGCGTCTGTCGCCCTCGAGATGCAGGATGTGAATCGGACATCTTCGCGACAGAGCTCCCTTCCCGATGAAATCTGGATCGCCGTGTGGTCATCGCTTCCACTCATAGACCGCATCGACGTCGCCCGCGTATGCACACTATGGCGCACAATAGCTCGCTCTTCCCATGCCCTCTGGTCGTCGATTACGATCAATATCACTGGTGAAGATGAGGAGGAGGCGCCATATTCTCCATCTAAGAGCGCGATCCACCTCGCTTTGGCGCGCGGTGGGAACGCGCCTCTTCACATCCAGCTCGTTAATCCCCTTTCCAGTCACGCCGAGACAGCCCGCGCTACTGGATTATTCCAGGCCCATGCCCCGCGAATTGTGGAGCTTCACATCGGTAGGCTACCGCGCGCAGTCTTCAAGGCTGCGAAAAATTTCCCTGAGCTTCGTGTTCTCGACTGCAACGTGTCCTCTGCTACTAGGTGGGATCCTGGTATGACCGAGCGCAATGAGAAGAAAGTCGGTGTTAATGTCGCCAACCTGCGTGACATCCGAGCCTCAATTTCACTCCTGCACTGGCTGCACTCCCATGCTGACCCAGACATTGATCATTCCTTCCATGGCCTGCAAGACGTAGACCTAAAGGTCACCGGTGTTGGTCAGATTCTCTGGGCGTTCCGTATTTGCCCTGCACTTCGTAAAGCAAGATTTTCTTTCTGTAAGATTACCAGCGAGGAGGATTTTATCCCCAATCAGCCGGAGTTTACGGAAGAGGATCGAGCACTCGTGACATCAAGGGCTGCGCGGCTGCACACCATTATCATTCAAGCACTTCCGCCGCAGTTTGACAAAAACGAAGGCGCTGATGACACCTCAAACGCGTGGGCATTGCTGGAGCTACTCTTCGCCCAGCAGGTGCTCTCCCTGGAGCTTGGGTACGAAACCAAAGCCAAACGGACAGACGAAGAAAACGGCATTCCTCGCCGTGGGCTCGCGAGCTTGCGGGCGATGCACGGCAACCTTGATGTTGCAATTTTCTTAGGCGGGAAAGAAGTATCCGTGAAAGTGGCCGAGATCGACGCCGATGGTAATGCTGGACGCACGCGGAAAGTCCGCTTTTGGCGCCATCCATGGGTCTGCGACCAGCTTCTCCCGCCTCACGACCACCCTGATAGCATCTGGTCCATCATTTCGCCGGCGCATATTGTCTCAATAAAGATCGATGGTCAGTTCGACGCCGTCGGATTCTCTAACTCCACGTTTCCTATCCTTCACACATTTGTCGCCACAAGTCACGCGCCGTCGCACCACACAAAGAAGAAGAATAAGAAGAAGAAAGCGCCAGAAGAAGACGGTGAGATGGAAGAGTCCGAGAAGGCCGCGGCTCAGGCCACACTCGTCAAGTTCCTCGAGATGCACAAGTGGGACGCTCTCTTCCCCTCAAAGCCTAGTATAATGGTCGAAATATCGAAGGGTGGATCTTCAGCGCGCTTTGAAGGCATCGGTGAGGAAATGATGGAAGAATTTCTGCGCAAGGCCGCTGCAGAGTCGGTTGAGACGCGGCTGAGTGTTCCTTTCACTCAGGAATCTGGTGACCGCGCCGATGCTGCTGTTGATCATGATCCCGAAGACTCGTGTGAGCATATATAGAATGAAAAAATCGTATCAACTTTTTTCAATGTAACACTCATTTGCTGAGATAAGTAGATTCGTTGACTCTCGTGTGTGGTTGCTCATCTCAATTCTGTGTATTCCATGGCAAGAAGGCTTTCTTTGGTTCGGATGTGGACGAGCTCTATATCAAAAACAGGTTGATGCTATTGGCAACTGAGGCAACTTTAGAAAGACCGGAGGGTAAGGAAGACAATACATGAAGACTTGTTCGAGCTGATCACAAGTTAGCTACTCAGCAGAGAAAGCTGCGCATTTGTATCTCACGCAATGGAGTAGTTTCATGAGGTGGAATTCTGCTTTTAGCACGACATATTGACTACTATTTCTGAGTGCATGAAATCCCGTTACTTCCCTACTGAGATAGGTTTGAAAGTAAAATCATCTATGAACCTCAACTACCTTACACGGCGGCACATATGCAGCACGAGTTCATTGTGTTGGCTGATTGCGTGGGCTCGGCCAATAAGATGGTTTCATCGACGACTGGTGTCTCCTTGAGTTCAAGCGCCGGTCGTGGCCGATCACTCCTTGGCTAACTTAGCAACCTGACATCACCACGATGTTCACATCGCGCCACGTTCCCGCTACCCCTAGTATTTCTTTGGAACGCGGGGTAATGCGTTTGCGCACGCCCCACATACACCAGGAGTCTGTTTTGCTGACTCCTACCCGGAGAAGAGCAAACAGCGCGACAAGAACGAAAAAAACCAACTTCGTTTGGATCTCCATAGCGGCTCTGTCTATTGCAGCTCTGTTCAGCTTTGGATTTGCCTGGTACCTGGCGCGAGAAAGGTAAAACAACAGCCTTCCTGATTTACGTTGTTTTTCTGAAGAGTTTCGTGTAGCCATTCCCTCTCGCACCTCCGTTTGGACCGTCAATGAACCAATACTTTAATCAACAGAAATCTTGAGTAAGTTTCTACTCAGCCTGCGATGCAGGTAATTGACGCAGAATGCGAACGTGATCTGCAGTCTAGCTGGGCAGGCTACAGTACTGGTGCACCTGAGTCTGGGAAGAATGCTGTTCTGGGCGCCGAAGTTAATTTTATATGGGATTTACATTTTTCATGCTCTCGATGATGAATTTTCGCTCATCATGTCCTCGATCAGGTGCAGAGTCTTCTCGCACTGACGAAACCAACCCTGTGATCTACATTTGTTTCATAGTATAGCATTCAAATTCGGTCGCGGGGCGTTTTATCTTCTTTGCCCTCGTCGGACCTGAACAGCAAAGTTTCGCAGTGAAAGCCCCCTTGATCTGACAGTCACGGAATACACGATGCATGAGTCACTCCGCAACAATAGCTTGCGGTCCGACCGGATGTCGGAACAGAGCTTCCCGCGGCTCGTGACGCAATCCGCTCTGACGATTACCGGGCTCGTCGCTGCTAGCTTGCCGACCTTCTTACGCTAATTGCGCTGTTCGTCCCACATGGCCGGCATTCTAGTCACCGGGGTAGCCGGACATGTACTGCCACAAGTCGCCGACGGAGCACAGCTGCGATCATCCAGCCTCGCCCTGCATTTCATGATTCGGCATCACGAAACCAAGCTCCTACCCCGTCGGTCACACACTGTTGCTTTAGTCTGCATGTGACGGCGCCCTCGAGTTGCACGAGCTTGAATGGAAGTGACATTTGTGTGTACGGGAATAATTTGCCACCCTTAGGTCTGTACGGCCGTTCTCTGCGCCAGTCTATCGGTAGTGGCGCGGACGATGAGGATCTCGCTGGGGATTTTAAATCGGCGTGGGGACCATGACAGCACACACTCACACGGCGCAAACGTGCTTTGATTGACTTGCTTGTGCGCATCAACGATTCCACACAGACGCCGCTAACAAGACAAGGGCCGCTTGTGATTGAGATGTCTGTACCAGTGGTAGGATGCCGTAACGCCGGCGGTCCTCTGCCTCGTTTTTTTGCCTCTCATCTGTTGGACGCTGGACGGACTAGTCAGGTGCCCCAGTCCAATTACCGCAGCCCTGAACGGTCACCCAAGTTGAGGATCTGTCAAGACTTCTAGCAACCACTGCAATATCTTGATTGCTTCCTAAAGGCCCCGATCGCCTCCTGCAGCTGAGCACTTTCCCTGGGGTGTTGACCACGAAAGCTTCCGCACGACGGGCTTTACGGCCGATCGTCTCCGCACCGCAAAACAACTATCGCCTTGGGAGGCATCTCAACAACAGAGCGCAACGCTCGCATGTTTATGCGACGCCACGTCGCACGCTCTTGCACCGACGTCGCAACTCTGCTCCGCGCTTCCGATTAACGACGGCACACGCGCGCGGCAGGTAAACACTTGAAGTTCTAACACGCCCGGGAGGGCCACCCTTCCTGCTGGTCGGCTCGCATATAAACGCTCGTCCCCACTCCATTCTGGTCCCCGTTCTTCGATCCCTCCCTTTTCTTCTCACTCTCCTCTCCTGTGGTCTTTACGGTCTCTCTCTCCTGTGTCCAGTGCTCTCCACAATCACTGCCGACCAGCCTGCTTCCTCGATGTCACAATACCTCAATAATCTTCCTTCAAGGGCTCCTGATCGTCCAACTTTGACATATCATACTCCCGGGTTGCCCTTCTACTGCACCAGCGGGCACTTTGCGGGGAGCTGGATTCGGTGAGCTGTGTCGGTTAGCGAACGCTTCAGCGGCTCACATATCCGACAGAGCAGAGATCACAGGTCCGCACGCTCTTCCAGCATATCTGCACTCCGAATTACTGAATCCCGGTCTCCAGAGGTCCAGAAGGGTGATCGAGCTCGCAAGTGAGAGACGTGGTCCGGCTATTGCTTCATGTTGATGCCTCGTGGCCTCTGCTCGAAACCCGCGCGCCTTGATTACCGTATTCGTCCATCCCCCCCGGATCCTTCCGCAGCCGGCGTGCCGGTATTAATGATTGTGCTGACTGATTGTGTGTCTTTTTTTTTGCCCAGGGTCGGCGAAAACGGGCGGGACGCTCGCGGTCTGGACCCACCCCCAGTTGCGCGAGTGCGGCTCTACGAATGCACGCGTAGCGGAGCTCGCCTACGAGAAGCCGATTATGGGTAAATTGCGTATTGTCTCTTAGCTGTAATCTCTGTTGAACCCAGCTTGTCACATCCGTCAGGGTGCTGCAAAACGTCACCTTCACCTGCCGGGTCGCGCTCTACCCTTACGACCAGCAATACGACCGGCACCCTCGAGCATTCGCCGAGTACGTCTTCTGTCCCTCTCGCGTTCTTAATCTCGTCAGACTCAGAGTGGATTCCCCTTGACAGCCGCAAACCCATGCCAACACAGATTGTTCAGTCCCATCTGACAGACCCGATTCTCGCCATTGAGGGGCAGTATCCGACATCGCTGCCGACTCAAATCCACACGCAGATGCCCACCTCCGCGGAGATCCGTGGATTCGAAGAGGGCGGAAGACATCAGTCGCAGTCTATGTTCGGCAGCTGCGCGGTTCGTGGGGTCGTAGCGCCGATACTGAACGGTGAGGGTCATGGCAAGGCGGGTGTTTACTGTGCTTTTGACGTAAGTTTTAGCGTCTCCTCGTCTTGGCAATGGGGCTGACTACTTGTACAGGACCTGAAGATTCGCCAGACCGGCCAGTACGTCGTCTGTTTTCTTGCAGCTGCTTGATGCGTGCTGATTTCCAGTTAGTTTTGTACTCAAGTACACAGTTTTCCTGATCGACGTGTTGCGTTTCTCTGGGAATTCAGTGCTTTTGGCTAGTCTCACATGTAGTACAGCGTTTCGCAGGCTCTGGCGCCTGGAAAAACTATTCCTTGCATCGCCGAATGCTGGGGTGGTGTATTCGCCGTCTTTCCATCCAAGTGGTACGCTCTTTCAGACTCATCTTGTCTAAAGGTCAATGACTGAGGCGTCTCAGTGCACCTCCGCTTCGTCCACCGACTCAGTTGACCCAGCATCTTGCGCGGCATGGCGTTATCGCGCGTGCCCGCCGAATGACAAATGCAACTCAGGCTCCGCTTCCAGCACGACGCCAGTCAATCCCAAACTCTCCTACTGAGAGTATTCGGTCGATGACCCTTTCTATCGCGATCATCTCTAGCCCCGCCTGCTCGCCACCTGGGCCCAATTCCCCAGGCTCAATCCAGTCTGTTTACAGCCCATTTGGCGCCAACTGCTCGTGGCCCAACGAAAGCCCGCAGCTGTCTCCAATCTCAGGAACTGGAGCATCGCCGATATCAGCGCGTCCCAGCGGATTCTACGATCCTGTGCGCGATCACATCCGGCCTCGTCGTCCAAGCATCGAAGTATTCGACGCAGAAGACAGCAACAGCGATGCTGATTAGTACTAAATTGTCTGGTGCGATTCGTTTGAGTCTAAGGACGATCTTTCGCCTGTATTGCTCGAGATCTGGATGCTCGTACCTGCTTCTTTCAACTCGTCCGCCTTCCATGTGTACCAACAATTCATCAATTTCCATCGTACACTATTTTCATGTGCAGTGGTCGCAATTTAGACTGCCACGCATCCTTTCGGGTTGTATTACCACCCAGCCGGATAACAGCAGGTTTCTACCAACATCCGCTTGAGTTTGTGTCCCGAAACCTCGATCCTTATCTCAAGGAAAGCTAATCGGCGTCCCAAAGTCGCACGTTCAGGGCCAGTTCGACTGATGAGATGGATTCTCGCAAATCAGGGACCGACGGGAAGAGGGTGTCCGTGGGCACGACGCTTGGGGGCGATCTACGCGTCACATCGGACGGTGTCAGCCAAAGCATGCCTTCTTAGGTCACTTGACCTCAAAATGACATTGAGAAGTAAACTGAGGCACCGCAGCAGAAATTTTGAGGGCTTTATGTCAACGATTCGGACATGACGATTCCGCCATTTCTAGATCACCCTCTTCCCTTACCGTTTTAGGACTTAAAGCCAGATTATTTGCAGGTAGCAGTGACTTGAGTCAGTTCGTTTCCGCTTCGCTCTATGTGATGTTGACCCTCATCGTAGTAGTTTGACTACCTGCGCGTTGGCGAGATTCTGGTCAACTCACGCGGAATTTACTATAGCTCTGACCACAACGTTGTCTAGGCGCCAACTTTTCTCGGACAAACTCTTCTCTGAAATTGAACTTTCCGCAAAGTGCTGAGCGATGACCTGCAACGGATCTGTTCGCCCCAGCATTCGTACCTTGAGCTAAGCTGATTTGGAAACTCCCACACAGAATAAAGCGGCAAATGAACAACTGAGCGATTGAACAACGGGTAGGCGCGAGAGGCGCGACTATTGCTACGAGCTACAGCGGTACAAGTAGTAGACTCGGAACCTCGTGAGAGCGAGGGTCGGAAGAGATCAAGTGTGCACCAAGGGAGTGTGATTAATGGGTAATCTAGTGCGTCCGCCCTGAGGCGACGAGAACGCGAGACGAACAGACGAACAGACAAGTGACCAAAGGCCGAGCACGACGGCGGGTGAAGGACGAAAAGCTAGTGATACAAACATTGAGGATGGCTGACGAGAGAGGATATGAGACAGATGAGACAAGACAGATCGTCCATGCGACCTGAGCTGGAGGAGACCCGAGACGAGGTAGAGATGAGGCTACACACAGTCGCCAACAAGCGACGAAATCAAGACGAGCCGGTGCACTATAGGAGACAACGAAGGAGTGTAAAGCGAAAGGAGTTAAGGAGTGAGTGTTGAACGAAGACGCCTACAAATGGTGGGCGCTGGGGAGCTTCTAGAACTTGGGGCTGGTGCGAACAGCAGCTTCAGGATCGCGCTTGGGGTTGGTACGAACACCGGCTTCTGGGTCGCGCTTTGGGTTGGTGCGAACAGCAGCCTCAGGGTCGCGCTTGGGGTTGGTCCGAGTGCCGTCGGTTCCGACCGTGCCAGTTGGTTGAGGGGTGGGGAAGACCTGGCGCTTTGGGTTGGGGCGGGTACCACCGGTTCCAATCGTGCCAGTGCTCGTGCCAGTGGTCGTTGGGAAGATTTGGCGCTTTGGGTTCGGCCGGGTACCGTCGGTTCCAATCGTACCAGTGCTCGTGTCAGTGGTCGTTGGGAAGATTTGGCGCTTTGGGTTCGGCCGGGTACCGTCGGTTCCAATCGTACCAGTGCTCGTGTCAGTGGTCGTTGGGAAGATTTGGCGCTTTGGGTTTGGCCGGGTACCGTCGGTTCCAATCGCGCCAGAGGTGGTGCTAGTAGTTGTGGGGAACTGGCGGGCGAGATGAGGGTGAATCTCGAAATCAGACGCGTCGCGTTTCGGGTTCGGCCGGGTACCGTCGGTTCCAATCGCGCCAGAGGTGGTGCTAGTAGTTGTGGGGAACTGGCGGGCGAGATGAGGGTGAATCTCGAAACCAGACGCGTCGCGTTTCGGGTTCGGCCTAGTACCGCGTGCGAGAACATCCGCTGAAGAAGGGACAACAGCAAGGGGAGCTGAGAGCAGGCGCCTTGTAAGGAACAGAGCCAATTTAGTGCTGGGGAAGGCAAGACGTACCTGCGAGAGAGGAAGCCAGGCAGGCAAAAACGGCAACGACGGAGAACAGCATGTTGACTGTAGTTGGTGGTTATGTGCTGATGAGCTAGGTGCGGCGAGCGCGTGTAGTTGGGGTTGGTTGGGTTAATCAAAGAGGGCCCGTGGGCAAATAGAAGTCGAAGAGGAGATGTGAGGGAGTACTCGAGGACCGGTGAGGGCACGAATGACAAAGATCCCGACCCACAGCTCTGTGTTATATACAACTGTACGATGAGCATGGAGATCGGCAAAGGCACAATGATGATGAAGACTACAACGTTTGGAAACCCACATTCGTCCGAATCCGGTAGCCGTTGTTCGCGGTGGGCGCCTATCCATATACGGACAAAGTATGTCAGGATAACCGCGTGGCTCCGTCGGAGCACACCCCAATTAGGACACTGTCCGCTAGTTATTGGCGTGGACGAGTGAAGACATTTGTATCTGATTTGGGATTTAGAAGGCTGGTTCGGGCTTCATCGTCACGGTCTCTTTGTCCGGTTTGGGCGAGTCTCTACGGGCGATCCCAATGCTCAAACGCTTCCGTTAGTGACGAAAGGCGAACACTGACGCTGGAGTGCAGACGTGGACGGCAGAGTTACGCGAGCAGCCGACCTCAGGGTGAAGACATTGGACCGTATTCATAAATTCTTCATGAGTTCTCGGGCTCAGGAGCTGGAACAACTTCGCGAGACTTTGCATGAATGCGTTCCCATGCAGATAGTCGAGCGGCATTGTTCGTTCATTCATGGCGGGCAGGCACAGTTGAGCGCGGCGCAAAGCTGCTCCTCTTGATTGATATTCGGAAATGCAGACATTTGAGCCCAATGACATCCCAACACCGCGTGTGCGTGCTAAGTTTGCCATGTTATCGAGGAACATCCAGCATATGCCGATAACTTCCTCGCACGTTACACAATATATTGGCATCCAGAGTTACTTCGTCGTACGTCGTCACATTTGCACCCACATATCATGTCTACCGCAGCACGAGGCGTGCAGAAGAGTTGGTTACACTAACTCGCGGCGATGCCGAATGAGTACAGGATCAAGGAAGTGACTGCTAACTGAGGCACGCTCCGGAGGACCTCTAGTCTCTTGACTACGAACAAGACAAGACAGACTTGCTCACACAAGACATCTGAGTACTAAAAAGATCTCATACCAGTATACTCCGCCGAGTAGTTATATTGATTTGCTTGTGCCATCCCAGCGCATCTGTGGTAAAATTGCAGTTACGCTTTAGACCCAGCATCATATAGGCATCCACAGTCACCTATCGCGTGACGCCAGCACATGATGTGTGGTACATCTTATGAAGGGATATGTTGCTCAAAGCAAGGCATTGGTGCCTTTCGCCGGTGCTGGGTTCAAGGATTCTCTTCGACTTATCGAAGGCGACTTATCGAAGGTACTATCACGGACTCCACCTAGATACACGTAAAAGCTACTTTAACACCCAAATTTCTGGAAGCTGCATCAGAGACTAATGTGCTCGGCTGGAGAGTTGAATCGTCAAAGCCTGTTGGGAGTAACCGAGACTAAGGTTAGCATGCAGGCGCCCCAAAAGTCGTGAGTGTATAGTCTTGATAAGCGAAGACAAAGTCTCCAACTCCCACAGTCTGCGATGCACTGGCTAGTGCTGGATTTGGACAAAGCGACGACCTCTGCATTGCCCTCGTGTCCGAGCTAACCCGCCTCGTCGGATTAACTCGTGAATTTGAAGAAATGCCTGTCACTCCTTCTGTGAATGCCAGCAGCACCGCCGAGAACCTCTCAATCTGGACCCTCGTACTAATTTAGCCCCGCGCACGGCCAACTCACGGATGAAAGTAATGGGGTTCTGTACGTTGAACATCCCGCGGGCATCGGTTTCTACGCTCCACTTCAAGTCGGAGAAATTCGAACACGACCTGTGATCTTTTACTTACTCGCATGTTGGATATGATGGCATTGGCATGCTCAGTTGTATCATTAGTAACCCTTAGCGGGTTGAAAACAAGACTGAGTCGCCGGCTGCATGTGCGCCTTGAGTCTCATCAACAAACACGCCACCGTCGTCACTGTTAATCGATTCCTCGCCTCCTTTCACACTGTGATTAGTTGGATCGAGACATTGGGGAAAGGGCATTCATTGCGCGGTATTGAATGAATGTACACGTTATGAGTGGTATCGAGTTAGACGTATTTGTTTCTGAACGGGAGGCTGGATCATGTTAGGCATCTCAAGATGTGTAGGGCAAGAAACGGATGGCACAGCAAGGCAGCAGGGGAAAGCAAAAGAGCATCCGCGAATGCCAGGTATGCATGATGTTGGGAGCGTTGGTGACGGAGCAGTGGAGAAACGAAGAAGCGGCACGAGGCGCGGCACAATTGTAGAGCGGAATAATGATAGCGCTGTCAACAGGGTCTGTATGTGTGTGTATGGGATCGTGTGTTTGTTGCACATTGGACTTGGTCAAGAATGGGGTCGGTAAACGGGGTCAAGAAATGGGGTCTAGGCGGTAGGCCGGGCATGAAGGAGGCGTAACAAGAAGGGAGCACAGGCGAGCCAAGCAGTCAGGAGTTGGGAAGAAAGCACGGGCACAAGTACAGTTGGGTGTCAGACGGAGGGAGCACAGAGGAAAGAATGAACTCGCGAGCCGCAGCAATTCCACCTACATCCAGATGTTTCTCACTGCGTCAAAGCGCTTCCGTATCGGCGGGTGCTGCTGAAGCAGGGGCTGCGCAGAGGTCGAGGAAAAGGTTGGGCTGCCCCAGGGTATAGCAGGACTGAGCGGCGACGGCGAGGCGGCGACGCTCGGCGACGATGGCGGCGGTGACGTCGCGGCCGTCGAGCCGTGGCTGCTGCCCACTGTTGCTGTAGGCGACGTTGGCCCAGGAGCGGACGAGCGGGAGTACAATGCATGCATCGGCGACGGGTACGACAGGACGGGCGATGACGTGGAGCGCATCGGCGCGGGCAGACGAGACAAAGCTGAAGCGGTCGTCAGTGACGACGAAAGTCGCACACCAGGTCGGCCGCGGTCGTCGTCCACGTTCATGCCGATCTCCTCGCCAGAGTCGCCGCTGTCATCGTCATGGTCGCGTGAGGACGAGGGGATAGCAAGCGGGGCAGGGGCAACGACGCGCCTCAGCCCTGCTTTCCCTTTGCCTTTGCCTCGGTAGCTCGGCAGGCGTCGGCTGTCCGGCGACACGTTGCGCGGGTGGGAGATGTGTCCGCCGTTCCGGTGGAGGTGCTGTGGATGTGTCGTAGGTCGCGTGTATCAAGTTTCGATGGGCGGTTGCGGGGGTGCAAAATTGGTGATTCGCGCGCGTACAGGTAAGAGAGCAGAAGGGAAGGGTTGTCAGCGGACAAGCGAAGGAAGAGGGTCACCAAACAGGTGGCGCGAGACATCAGGGATCAACGTACCAACTCCAAATCAGTGCTACGCTTCAGGTTTGGCGCTCTTAGTGAATTGAATAGGTAGTTGGAAGGCAAGGTCACAAGAAATTCAGGGTGATGGGGTGTGTCAAGGCGAGAGCGAAGAAACATGTCAACGGTTGTATTGGCAGGACGGTGAACACTATGCACTTACTTTTTCGACGGGAACATGGCGAACACCCCACCCCAGCACGTTGCCAAGTTCGGTGAGGGAATACGCAAGGCCAGGAGCATGCTGGTGAAAATCAGGATAAAGGTTTGAAACGAGAAGGCAGATACGGACTGGTCAAGGAAGAGAAGTCTGTACTTTAGCACGAAACTAAGGCGCCAAGTCAGAGGCACGAGCGTCAACGAATGAATGTGGGCGAACGCACTGCCCAACCTCCGCAACCATGAGGTCCTTGAACACGAAGAAGACAGCCTTTTTGCCAGACGGGCCGCCGACCTCGGGAACAATTACGTGCTGCACGTCCCTCGCGCCATGGGTAAGCTCGCCAAACGCCGCAGTATGCTCTGCATCGAGAGGCCTGAGAGGCTGCTTGAGCATACCGGGCGGTGGGTAGGTGTTCTCTGTGGCCATGTGGTCGTGGAACTGTCCAGAAAGGATGGAAGATTGCTGAATGGGCGTGCCCCTGGGAACCACTTCCGTCAGCAACGTCTACGTCATGCGGGGGAGGACAGGGCGAGACGTACGGTGGGTAGTCGACGATGCCGAAGTCGTGCTCGTAGTTCCACGGGTACAGCGTTGCATTGCAGATCATGGTGATGCTGGACTGCTCAATCTCGCTGCAAGAAACGCGGCGCGGCATCAGCGCGGATCGACGCGAGGTATATCCGAGAACGGAAACACGTCCTCAGCGGCGGACAGCACAGCGCTCGCACTCACTCTGGATCAACCTCTTCGCGATTGGAACCGTCCTGCTCGCATGTGAATAGACGGACCCGGACGACTGGGTGTGGGTTGATTGGCCTGCCGTCCTTGCGGTGTGGTCTGCGAGGGGCGAGAATCAACACGGGCTCCGAAAGATGCGCCAGACATCAGCACACGCACTCGTTGGCGTCGCTGGGCGCATTTTCGGTCGAATATTTGCGTCCCATGATAGCACCTTGCTCCTCAGTCAGCTCGGCCCTGCCCGGCTCGTAAGCAAATATTGAAACCAAGCAGCGCAAAAGCGCAACAACGCAATTTGTTACACACAGCAAATATCGTCCGGCAAACGTCCCCGCTGGACAATACCACGGCTGGTTTGGCGTCGCCACCACACGCCGGACGTCGATCATCCCGGCAGGCAATGAAGCGCCGGTGCTCTCGCCAGGAGACCCTGGGTTCGACATTGACAGCGTGGGTAGATGTGATGATGAGAGAGTGGAGACGCCGGGAAGATGGGGCAGCAGACGACTGTCACGATGAGCGGAGAACTACACGCAAGCGTCCGACCTCCCAAAGTGAGGAGGCTGAGGGGAGGAAGGGAAAGGCGCAAAGCTTGGGCAAAGCGGGGCGGCGCGCACCCACGTCGATGGCGCTCCAAATGGCCGGTTCGTCCTTATAAGGCACGGATCAGCTATTGCCTCTCCGTAAAGGCGCGCGTGCGGTATTAGGTCGAGACAACCAACACACTTGGCACGATCAATCGGTCCCGGCGTCATGGTCTCCTATGACCGCGCACGGATGCATCGTGCACTTGAGCCAGGGTCATCTCGCCAGGGTGGCGGGGCCACAAGCGGAGATCGTGTCTGCAGGGGAAGCACAATCAGCTCAAGGGAGCAGCGCCAGATCCGCCTTGAGCACGCCCTGCCAGCGCGCCCGTCTGAGTTGTAGGCGAAATACGCCATCAGAGAGCAGGAGCTCGCGCGGCTTTTTCGGATCTGCGCTGTGTCGTGTGTGACACAGCTTGCGTTTGCAAGTGCGCCGTGACGCCGGCCCGACGGGTCGTTAGGTTATGTGAGAGCAAGGTGAATCCCTGATTGGCAATTGCTGCAAGCCTGTCTTCCATCATATCGCACCTCAATCTAGCCCCGCCGTGCGAAATGCCCACACAGATCGATCGCGCGAAGGCAACGGGAGCAACACGCGGGCAGGGCGCAACTACAGAAATGAGCGCGCTGTCGTAAAGGATGAGGGCAATCGACTTCGGGAGCATTGAGGCGACCCCCCCCCCCTGGCTTAAAAAGATGCATATACGCCACCCCCTGCTCCCTGGCGCGGACCGAAACAAGATCCAAGTACAGATCTGCAAAAATATCGGGCATCAAACGAGCCAGAGTTGCCGAAACTTGTTCTGATAGCGGAATCAGTCTCAGCGCTCAGCCCCGCAGTTGAGCGAATAAGATGGTGTTAGTGATGGTGTGAAGCCGAGCGGAAACAAAGACCTAAACACTGGCGGCAAACAAAGGTCTCGAAAACATCGATATGGCTTACACGTAATTGCTTCCGACGTCGTCCAATCGGTCTGGCTTCGATGTCTCGTCATCGCGGTTTTCGTTCCAGACTGAGCAGCTCAGAGAGTATCGGCGCGGCAGCCGAAGAGCTTTTGGCCGGCTCGCAGGCATCCAACGAGCAAAATTACGTATTACACGAGTCTGACATCTTGATAGGCGATCGACAATGCAATCTGCATTGAATGCGGAGGCCAAAAAAAAGCGCTGACCCAGAAGCAATTAGGGACCGCTGCAGCGGCGCGCCAGGCAGGTGGCTTTGAGATTAAAGCACTTACCCGTGCCGAGATAAACAGCAGATGCTCTTGGCGAGCTTTACACTTTGTGAGGAAACCTCGGGACCATGTGAAGTGCTGGGGGATGGTCGGACGTCAAAGCTGAAACCACTAGCCCCGCAGCCAGGCACGAATGGCGAGGCAGATAGGATTAGGTCGCCCAGGTCCGTGGAGTGTCGGACTTGGCGGCACTTGCATTCAAGGCGTCAAGTCGGGGGTTCAAATCGGATATAGCAGGCCTCTCGACCTCGTGCAGATGAGACAAATGACGCGCGACTCTGTGAGCTCTCGACCAGTATCAGTAGCGGCTTCTAACACTAGTTGCCAGATGACAGACAGTTCATCGCCCGGCCTGTTGCGGCAAAGGTGTCTAGGCGATTCTAGAATCGGAAAAGCCCATCGCAATTAGTCAACCGTGAGCCCGACACACCAGGCGTATCCAGGCTAAAGCCAAAACTCCAAAGCGTCGCAGCTGCGGCTGAGAGGATCCGCGGCACCAAGGGTCATTAACGTTTCGCCGAAATGAATTAGCAAGCCGAAATGGAATGCCCAAGGCATTTTGCATCAGTTTCGGTTTCAGATATGTGCATGTCCTCAAGACGCTTATGACCAAGTTGTCTGAAGAGCAGCTCTCAAGCGCGCAGAAAATGTCGGTTACAGCATGAGGCTTCTGAACCAGGGTGCGACTTTCGAGATCGGTGCGAGCGAACCTGGTGCGGATCCTTGTGATTACTGTCAATACAAATGATGCGAGAAGCGACGTCACCGGCGATGTAATAAGTGAGAGTTGAGATGTTGCCGTCGGCGAAGAGCAGCCTCTAACCACGGCCACAACCGCGGGCGGACCTTGCTGGATGCTTCATTCCCATTCGAGCGACCGCCTTGCAAATGCAGTCACGCACCCGGCGGGACAAGCACGCCGAACGTAAGTTCCGCCGGGTCTCGCCAATTGCTCTCGTCGACAGATCAAATGCTTCATCGGCTTCAATGCAGGCATCAGCGGAGCTCGGCCCGCAAAAAATCTCGATGAGTAGTAAGTAATACCGCAGCAGCTGTAAGAGTCATCGAGCTGGGTGGGTAGCGCGTCAAGATCCACAGCGGCAGGCTCGTTCACCACGTAACACTGAGCCAGATGCGTACAAGACAGCGATCGGGAAAAAATCGCGCCGGACGGGCTGGCCTCAAGGTCGCGTTGCGGGCCGCCCAAGATACTGTACGTGATATTGTTGGGGGCTGGACCACGAGCGAGGGCCGACCCAGCTTCGGATGGGCAGGCGGCTGTACACAGGAATAGAAGAGAGCTGCGCGTCGGATGGTATGCGGACCTTTGGCGGCGCGCTTAGGCTAAACAGGTTGTGGCCGGACGCAAAGGAACGGACATTGCCGAAATAAACTCCGATTTTCCTGTCACTCCGTCCATCTCGATGTCTCTTGACTCGCCAAACAACGTAATTGCTTCGACCTGCAGCGAAGTGCTGATTTCTCATGGCGCAGTAAACGAGCTGACATTATGATGTGCAAGCTATTATCAACATGTAATGACAAGGTAAAGTTGGTATGCATCAGGCACAGGCAAAGAGATACATTTCATTTCGCGCTTGCGATCGGACTAATCACGCTGAGGGCTACCCCATTCGTCTTAGCTCTCGCCGAGTGCCAGCTCGACGTCGGTGATGCCCTCTGGACTGACGACGGCACTAGTCACTCGCGACAACGATCCCGAGAGCGATAGCCTGTGTCCACTACCGCACGACATTGAGTGCGTTCTACCTGAGCTCGACGCAGGGTCAGACGATGACGGCGACGTTGGCCGCAGGAGCTCCCGGAGGCTGTTGTAGCGGGGCGATGCTGAGATGACTCCGTGCCGCTCCATGTGCTGTGCAGGTGTGCGTCGTTAGCCGTCTGCAGGTCAAACTCCGGATCAACGCACGTCGGTCAGAAGAGTTTTGGCACCCTTGTGAGCCAGTGTGCTGGAAAAGTGAGATCCAGGTCAGGGCAGCAAATTGCCAAACTTACGGATCTTGTACGTACGATGGCTGAGTCACGACGAGAAACACTGCTCCAAAACACTCGGCTATGCTGAAGAAACGGCGTTGAGGTTCAACTGGATCACCGCTATGTATTCTGTCAGCCGTGATATTAAATTCGGCGACAGGCGACCTCGGTATGACGCACAAATCATATAGAAATACTCTGTAATGAGCGGCAAAGCTTGAGCTGTTAGTCAGCACGCAGGATTACTTCGCGGGAACTGACAAAAATAACTTACAATCCCGGCTGGCTCAGTCTGAGATCCTAATCAAGATGGTCAACACAATCAAGTATCAACATCAACTTTCACGTACGTCAAATCCACAGTAAAGCCCTGTTTGCACATTTGTGTGCGCGCCGGGAACGGGTGCTACCACAGCCGCGACGGCCCACGTGCCGAGCTTTTCCTGGTCAAATACTTTTGCTTCTGCATCGAAGTTCTGCATGAGGCGGGTACCAGCCCCGACGGGAAATGTGGCTTCAGAATTAACGGAGACGTTTGGCAGAGGCAGCGCGCCGCCCTGAGTGCCTGCGTTTGATGGTGGTGGACTGGGAGCATATGAGCATGATCCAAACATCCGCGGGAATGAACTTGCTCTATGGGTCCCGATGGTGTGGTTTGCCTTGGCGAAAGCGTAATCATGCAGGTGACCTGTACCTGCTCCAGGGTTCTTCACGCATTGAGAACTTTATCGGCGCGATGTGACGCCATGAGAGAAGTAAGCTCACCTATAATCAACCTCGCCAAGCACGACACCGTTCGGCGTGCATTCGTAAAGCCGTACACGCGCGATTGGCGGAGGGTCGAGCACGCTGATATCGTTATCTCCAGTTCTATCGCGATTTACAAACAGATTTTGATGAGCTACACTATGTGATGATAGACGAGGAGAACTCAATTGGGAACGCACTTTGGTACACCATCGCCCTTCTGAACTTCTGAGGGAATGTTAGAACAACCTCCCGATGCAAGCTGCTCGCAAGAACAAACCAGAAACTTCTGCACTGAGGTTGCCAGCGTGGTGTCAGTGACACAGTAGAGTAGTCTGGCAGTGACCGTTGGCTCACCGGATCCATTTGTTGGCGAAGGTGCCCGACGCGTAAAACTGATGCCGGCCTGCTTCGTGGCCGGTTCCTTGCGTCGACACGGAAGACAGAGAAGGACGGACCATATAAGTTCACAGGAAAACGCTTGAGAGGTGGTGTGAAGAGGGAGGCGGATGAAACAGGAGCGCTTATAAACCGCCAGTCTCCAGACACCGGACCTTGGCCCATAGGGTCGCCGTCTTTTAGACTGTTTGTATGGCTACATTAGTCTCGCGGCGCTGTCTGTTACCACGCCCAGCGCGCCATGCAGTGACATTGTGTGTCATGGATTCGGCGCGCGGCGGGGCGGCGCTCTCATCGAGGCACATGCGCGCCTCTGTCGCTTCCGCCAAAGGGTCGCACAAGCCAAACGTGGCAAGGATCGCATCTAACTAGGCGATGTGAGCGTGATTGCATGCCCACGCGGCAAGCACAGGAGATATGCGAACTTGGACACCTTCTTTCTGCGATAAGAAGCTGAGATGCGCTGCTTCGATGGTGAGGAACACCAGGGCGACAACGAGGCAGGACGGGCACATGACCGCAGCTCCAATGCAAAGGCAGATTTGCAGTCCGCCGTTCGAATTACCTCACATCGCCATCAATATGAATCACCGAGCAGAAGTTGGCACACACAGCTCGCGCCAACGTTCTGGGCTTCGTGAGCCCAATCTAAACAAGCGCCGTGAATAAGCAACTCAAAATGTCGGCCACCGCGTTGTTCGCTTGTCTGACCCTGCAATGATCAAAACGCCATCCAGCCGAACCGGCGGCCTCGCAAATCACGCGACACGACCCAGCGCGCTGGCGCCGATAATCAGCCTGCTCGGATTGGGACTGCGAAGCCATCACTGTTGCAAGAAGGCCGTATTGAACAGCCAGTAGCCTCCGTGGCAGCTTGAAGCACGGAGCAAGAGGTGTCCTTTGTAGGCATATTGCTTGGAGGCGGTGTGTGATCGATGTCTTGTAAGTGCGACGGCGACTCGGATATGGTGAAACGACCCTGTCGTCTGTGCACGTCACGATCTAAGCTGGATGCAATGGACCTAAATAAAGGTACAAGTAAATGCAAATCTAACGTAGGCCCGATGTGCCAGACATACCGATGGGAGTGGATCGGGAGGATGCGCCGCACTGCGATCCTGCCGTTGCCGGCTGCAGACTGAATTGGATCGTCGATTTCAGCCAACGGAACGGAATCGTGGCTGCGCTAAAGATGTTACTTGGCTCCGTTGGTCAGCCTGCTGTGGGACGAACATCAGGGATCTTGGTAGGTAGCAAAGAGTTGCAGACAAAAGTTCAGCGGCGTGGACTGAACATCGTCCGCTCGTCTCTGCGGTGACACGTAGCTTCCGGTCTTCCAAAGCTGAGCATGGTATTAGCCTATCTAACTTGGTATTATCAATATTTTTCACTCATGGCATTGCCAAAAGTGCACAGCGCATTTGCAATCAAGTCATTATGCCTGAGATTAGACTTTGACATGCTGTATTTACGTGCAGCTTCGATTGAGATTCTATATACCGGGATTATATTACGCACAGGCCCAATTTCGGTCCGCACAAGTGCACTACTCGTCGGTCCGACTATATTTTTCCTTCCCCAAGGCCGTACCTTCCGCCGCTTTCAACGGCATTGTCAGTCTTGGCTGTGTTTCCCTTTATGCTGTAGCATGGCTGTGTAGAGCTAAGCCCTGTCCAACATTGGGATACCTAAAACTTTCGGGTCATCAATGACCGGATCGACAGGTGGTGGATCGCCCCGCCGATGTGTGAGACTTTGGCAAGGCGTGGAATGTTACTCGCACCTTCCAGATGTTTGCTTGCAGTCCCAACCAGCAGATAATGACATCTCAACGCAAATGCGTAGCCTAGAGAGAGCTACTGTAGCGATGAAGCGCGTTCTCTGTGGTTCACTTTGCTTCCAACATTACTACTTCAGGTAACAAAGGAAGGGACACGTTCGCAAATGCTCCTCGTCTGCAAGCTCGTCACGATTGAAACGAGCTGCCGATCTGCAGCTCGTCAACTCAAACATATAAGTTCAGCACCACAAGTCTTGCTATACACGGACATGAGGCAGGGTATGCGGCGTGGCTGTGCAGTTGTCATCGTGTGCACTCGTCACGCATTCCGCGAAGCGCGGGTCTGTTTCGTCCTGGTTTCATCGCCAGCTGTAAAGCCTATCCCACTTCTCCTGTGTGCTTGCCTATGTTGAGTGAGTCATTCCTTCGGCGAATACTCACCGCATACCGTTTGACTGCCACCGCGATGCGTATCAAACATGTTCGCCCGCTTCGTCAGGTTTCTTCCAGTTCTTTCAGGGCCCATGAGAGTCCGGCGTATATATACCGAGCGAATTCACCGCTCCGAAGTCTCATCAACCTTCGGTTTTCAGCGCAGTCACTCCAGCCGCTCCACACTACATTCTAATCGCCTTCACCTTCTACACCACATATCAATGCAGTTTAATTTCGCCGTTATTGTCGCAATCGCCTTCGCCGCCGCCACGGTTGCGGCTCCCGTCCCCGAAGCCGCAGCGCAGGAATGCAAGAAGCGTTGCTGCCAGTGCAAGGAATAAGCAACACGCTCATGACAATGCTTCTCGCATTACTTCAAAACTACAACTTACCAGCTAAAATACGCTTTGTATGTGTTCCACAGCCGCCACCTATTGAAGAAAGCGCTCACTCGCATCCCAGCTTCTGCCGCTCGGCTGACCATCACGCATATATCCTATCAACCCTAATTCGCTCGACCTTGCTGCACCCTAAAGTTTACCCAAAAATACTGTAATGGATTCCAGATGTATCAATAGCATTGCTGACTATGTGTTCCACTCTGACTTGCTCAGCCTCAGAGTTTCAATTCGTACCGTATCTGCCCAATAGGGCAATCCAATCAACAGTGGCTGAATTGCGAAGTTTACCTCTCCCGTCCGTCCGGGGATCTATCTGACGTGTGTCTGCCGTGTTTGATTTCATGGGAACCTCAGAACTGCGAGTTTGAGGGATCGAGTTGTGGGTGGCTATGCCCGGCGGTGTCGTGACGGTCGTGGACATGCTGCTGTCGAACTCTCAGGGGGACTCCTGTTATGGCGCAGCTCGTTGTATTTGGAAACAAACTTCGATCGCATCAGGAATATGCTCGAGCTTCAACGTGTCTCTGCTGCGGTTTGGGGACTTGCCCTTTTGATTGATGCGCCAAAGCTCGCCACAGCGGGCGCGAAAGTGCTTCCAGTCCCCTAGCGCAAACTAAGACTCCATCTTAAAGGATAAATGTGGGACATTCGACGCGGTCAACTACTCCAATCCCTTCTCCCCCCCCCCGCAAACTCTCAACTCAACCTCCGACTTTTCATCTCCACTCACCATGCGCATTGTTCATGCCATAATCTCCGCCGCCATGGCTGTGGCTTTAGTTGTAGCGGCCCCCATCGAATGCAGGAGTCCATGTTGCCAAGGCTGCTCGGCGGATGGTGAGCACGTTGCTATGTGGTCGCCCTTGCTAATTAAATTTTGGATCTCATCAGTGTCTTGAGCCGCCTGATGTTGATCATTTTTGAAGTGATGTGGCTTCAGCTGCAGCTCGCGTAATGCTCGTTACGAATGCAGCGGACCAATGGATTACATACCTCTATCCCTCTCTAATTCGTCTGCTGCCCCCCTGACATCATTTATTTATTCTATACGTTTGGCCTCCCAGTATGACCGGCTTAATATTCAGGCTGGATTCTTCATAAATACGTCGCAATCTGCGGTTCTGTGATCTGCAGACAAACGTAAAGAGCAAAACTTCCCCAAAATGCGTTCCCAGCGTCGATCACATGAGAAGCAAGACCTACTCAACGAGGTTTTTTCTGGTTCTGATCCATAACTTGATGACTTGGTCGAAAATGTTGGTCCTTGTGATACCTCGAGTCATGTGTGTGTGAAACATACCGCGCTCCCGCGCATGACGAGCGGCGCAAGTCTGTCGCCGATCGGCCCGGCGCCAACTTTCCCACTATGCACAGTCGCTATGCAGTGCTCTCCTGAATGCCCCCTCACGTCGAGTGCACTTCTTCTACTATTTTCAAATGTAGAAGCTCTCGCTGCTAAGGTTGCTGCGAGATCAATGCAAGCAAGCTTTGAGCAAGTGTGCGCCGCAACGTCCATAACGTGTGCCGACCTAGAAAAGTGGAATAGGTTGGATGTGCTCCCTTTCTGAAAATACAAGAGGTATTGCTCGTTCCGCTTAAATGGAGAGTACGTAGGATGCATCCATTCGTAAACCCACCAAGCATACGAATATACGTGAAGTTGTACAATTTCAATTTTGTCATTCAATCAAGTGCGAAGTAAAATTACATATGAGTACTGTAAGTAATTAGCTAATCGACGAATTCCATTCCAATCCAGCCCATGTCAAGTACGTAGGTTATTCAAGATGGGATCGTGAACCAACCTCGCGGGATCGCCCCACCGTTCTCAGCCGACGTCTATGCACGCATCGCCGAGAAGTTGCTTGAATCGACGCCGGTCAGTGAGAAGGGGGAGAAGAGGTGGCAGCCGGAAGAGCGACTACTTGCAGCGCGGACAAAGGCTGCGAACCCAGCGAGGTTGATCGAGAGAAAGTCGCAGTCGTCAACGCCGGTTGTTCACCCTTGCTCGCCGAGTAAGTATCGTCGTCCTCGTCCTCATCGGTAGATGCCTTCATCTGCATGACAGCCGCCCGCATCATCTCCTCGTACGACTGCATCAATTCCGGCGTCCAGAAGACGGGGGGAGGAGGATCGGCAGAGATCCTCGCCGGCGCACGAAGCCGCACCGAAGACTCGATGCCATCGGTCTGGCCGGATAGGTGCCGCACGTGCTGTGGACGATGAGATTCGTGCAGGTCGCCGCTGGCTTGGATGTTGAGCTCGCGTTCCCACCCAGGCGTCGGCGTCTGGAGCAGCGACTCATCGTCCAGCCCGAGATCGTCCCACGACGCAGGAGCCTGAATAAGATTCACGGCAGGGGCGGGGGCGGCGGCGACGGCAGTAGCAGCAGGGTTGGTTTGCCGGGAGTGCATGCGAACCTGATAGTTGTCGGGCTCATGCAACAAGCTGTGGTCGGGATGAATCGGCTCCTGTTCAATGAGCACAGGCTAGAAGTGAGCTTCGTCAGCTATAAAGTTCTGCAGGGCGCGCTGGATTTTAGACATACCAACTCCTCCTCGCTGTCGTCGTCGTCATATAGGTCTCGTCGCGCGACGACCGCCCCACGGCGCTCAACGCGGACATTCCGCCCGCGAAAAATGTCACTCAGCTCGTGGAACGCTGACGTCGTTGCATGACTTCTTGCCGCGGGTCCAACAACAACCGCCGGTGGAGCAGGAAGGCCGGATGGATACACGTTCACGGTTGCCGGTCGAAAGAGCGCACGGATGTCAACCGTTGAAGGAGAAGTCACAATGGACGCCTCGTTCGTGGACGAGCTTGAAAAGCTCCAGTGACCTTCGCCGTCGGTTAGGATATAATGACGTGAGTCGGCACCGAAGGCGCCAACCTGGCGCCGCCCACGATGGATCGCCTCAGTAGCTGAGTTGAGGAGATTGGTGGTCGCAGTTGGTGGTGAAGCCTGCGCCCGGCGGATGTCTTCAATGAGACGAGCATTTCGTCGGTGGTCGTCCTCGGTGTAGCGAGCAGCAAACTGCGAACGATATATGTTGTTGACACGTGCTGATTCGAGGCCTGTAGTATTGGAAACCCTGTCCAAGGTGCCGGGCTCGTTCAACAGCAATGCAGCTGTCCGGTGAGCATGGCGCGGAGTGGTCGGGACGGTACGAGTGCTGCGTCCTGAGAGACTAGTGCCGTAGACAGATCCAACGCGATATGCATCGAGGCTGGATGGTGCAACGTGACCAGCATGACCAGGGCCGCGTGAACGTAGCATGTGCGCGTAGCGCTGTACCATGCGCGCCCTGCGGCGTGTTTCTTCATCGCTCTCGTCAAGATCGGTCGACGACGCCATGGGAGGGTGCGTTGTGATAGTTGAAACGCTAGTTGCAGGCCGTGTGTGGTTTCCGAGTGACATGCTTTGGACAGGGAGTGGGATATACCGATCCAATCTGATGGAAGACACCGCTGGCTGGATTACGGACGGGTGCGGGTATGCCGCTGGCACAGGAGATGTCGACGGTACTGCCGATGCGAGTCCAGATGGAGGTGGAATGGTTGAACTAGATGCCAAGCCTGACGGCGTAGGTTGCCCAGGTGCGCGGGTTGGTCGATGGGGCCATGTGCTCGTTGTGGATGGTAGAATCGAGCTTCTGGTGTCTGACGACCCATTCTGTGCGGATGATAGATGTAATGCGAGGAGCGGCGGGGATGTAAGAGTCAGAGTTGCTAGACTGGACGCGCTGTATGCCGACGCACTAGTGGACGCGTTCCCTAATGACGCAAGACCCGACCACTCGCACTAACTTTTTTGGCAGTAGCTGACGAGGTCCAGGTCGTTGAGCATGACCTTGTATGCACGGGCCAAAATTGGGTTGAAGAGAGGGATTGTGGAGTCTGCGCTGTATTACACGCCAGTTAGAGATACAAAAAGAAGGACGATCTTTATTTACTTACCTTCCGTTTAAGAAACCCAACGCGTAGCAATTCCTTTTTAAAAGGGTCACGAGTCGACAACGAGAAATTGTGTGGACGGTCATTGGCAGTCATTACGCGGCGTCAGGTTGTAAAACGACTATCCAAATGGAGAGGCCGCATGAGTTGAGAAGCAGCTCAAAGATGGCACGGTTTACTTACAAATTAGATTGAAGAACCAGCGTGACCGTTGGGTTGAATCCGAGATGGCTGCCAACTCGACGCGCAAGCCAACCGGTAATTAATGCGCGTTTCCTCGAGCGAGTGGGTAGTGGTAGCGTGGTATCGCCCAGGGTCATGGAGGTGCGGGCGTTCGGTGATGCGCGGTGCACGCCATGAACATTGGGATTCAGGGGTGGTGAAGGCAAGTTGTCAAGCGCCCAACGCAACCCCGCTGGGTAGAATTTCCTATGCTCTGCAGGCAGGACGCAACACACAGCTCAGACTATATTAAAGACGAAGAGAACATTAAGGTACCTAGAACTTTCTGTGAGCGGTTAGCTGCTTCTACAGAATGTATTCTAGAAGCTCTTCGATCAGTCCAACCATATTCGTGTCTGCCTGCTAGGGCTCTGCAACTAACTTCAAATCTGTTACAATGTAACTGTAACTTAGTTAGTTACATGTAACTAACAAGTTACATGGAGCTCGGCAATGTAACAATGTAACACGATTGGACGGGTTCAGAGCTCGTAGTTTGTCGCCGGACACTTCCGGATTGCTCTTCGCATCTCGAAATCCTACCCAACTCTATGCCGGACGAGCATACTGGGTCAACGTTTACTTGGATGAATTCACCCCTTAAAAGGTCAACACACTCGTCAACATGATCCTTGTTCGCCAATGGCTCCACTTTGTATGCAAATCGCAACTTCTCTTGCATACTTACTAATTTACCCGTAGAATCCCAACACAGATGTCACCCGTCCCACCGTAAAATACCGCGACATGGAGAAGAAGTTAGTGAGTGCCTTCAAATAGCCGCTCAACCCGCTATGGTACACGTGACAATATCTTCGAGGACGATTCTGAGGATGAGGATGTTCACGACCCAACGACCCGGATGAAACTGGCGGCGAGCTCCCCCGCCTTCTCTAAATTAACGAATACATCAACATCAGGTCAAATGCAATTCTGACCTCCTTTCCACCAAGCCCTTGCCTGTGCCCACCACAGAGCCCGTCGCACCAACAAAGCCGCTAGTAGCAGCACAAATGCCCGCACTTTGCTCGATGCGTGGCGCTAGTCTACCGTCTATTGCACCCGAAGTTACACTGTTACATGCTTGTTACATTTGTTAGTTACGTTAGTTACATGTTACGTTAGTTACATGGCCCCAAAAACGAAGTTTGCAGAGCCCTACTGCCTGCAGAATCTTGATCTTTAGCACTGAGAATGCCCACATCGCGGCTGTGCTTCTGAAATATCCTCACAACGTCGTGGAGTTTATAAAGGTATACAGCGGATGCACGAACTGATCGGACCGCGTTGCGTTGCCTGCTGAGGTCACCAGCCACTGTACACCCGTTCAGCATGATGTCAAGCTGCACGTGTCTTCCTCGTCGTCAGATTATACGATTGAGAGGTTCACTACATTTCGTAGCGTGTCTACGGAAGGTGTGAAGGAAGCGATGGTTCATTACCACTGTGTTGGGTTCAAAATTGCCATAACCCCCGAACTTGGTTACAGCTTGTTCCGCACAACATTGCACCAGTTATTCATTCATATCGCACGCATCTAAGACGAAACGCGTATACTATGAGTATCAGTTTATTTTTTTCCTGTCCATCGCGGATCAACAACGAATTCCCTAAGTTTTCTAATTGTTCGTCATCTCATCCGAGGGAGAGGAGATAAGGCAGGAGAAAGGGGGGGGGTGAAATGGATGAGGCGTGAATACCGTGTGGGGTCATGTAACTAGTGTGGGAAGTGGAAACAAGTGTTCGTGACAGATTGTCCAACTTGAAGTAGTACGTGAAGTCCGTGGCGCGTCTATGAAAAGTCCGTCCGTAAA
Source organism: Auriculariales sp. MPI-PUGE-AT-0066 (assembly GCA_020744175.1). Taxonomy (NCBI): domain Eukaryota; kingdom Fungi; phylum Basidiomycota; class Agaricomycetes; order Auriculariales; species Auriculariales sp. MPI-PUGE-AT-0066. The sequence continues at coordinate 53,152 of JAGTJP010000118.1, forward strand.
AGAAAAAGTCATTAATCTAGCATGACGCGGGGAGAGTGTACTTTGGAAGGTGTGAGAGCGGATAGCGAGACTAATCGTCCCAAGGCTAGACGACTCGGTCGTTGCACACGGTTACCAGAAGACAGCTGCGCTAAGAGCAGCAAAAACCAGAGAAGATAATGCTGCCGTGTGACGTGTCGCTGCCCCAGCAGGTGGTGTAGAGGTCGTTGCGCCCGGAGAGTCGGCTGATGAGGTTGGCTCCTGACTGCCGGAAGTCGATGTAGCTCCACCTACGTCCACAGGTACTGCAGCCATATTGTCCTGCTGGTTCACAGTTGACTTGTCGTCCTGCGCGTTTTGATACGACGACAGGCCAAACGTGGGACCGACTGCTGCGCCTTCCCAGCCATACCGATTCGCCCCGGCGTACGTGCCGTTGATCCACATCTCAACGTTGGCCTCGGTCAGCTCGTGCTCGAGAATATTGAGGCCAGTCTTCTTGGAGCCAGAGAGCCACTGCTCGATCCTGTTCTCCGTGGTGGCGGAAACGCGATTGCCAAGGGTCCAGTCCTGGGTGTCGTAGTTCCAGATCACAGGCGTAAGACCGAAGACTTCCTTCGCAATGGCGCGAACTCGGTTATCCATGTCCCCGTACGGTGGTCGCCAAAACCTGGGGACGCGGCCGCCCGTCACGTCGTGGATGATCTGCATCGTCCAGCCGAGTTCAACTACAACGCCCAAGTCGGTCTCATTGGTCATCCTTGGGTGAGTCCACGTATGAACGGCCAACTCGTCACCCTGTTGGAAAGCGCGGATCGCTCTCTGTGGATATAGTGCGATGTTACTCCCTGAAATGCGTCCGTGGACGTCAGCGTAGCACGGGCGCAAGGGCGACATCGGCGCGTACCAATGAAGAAATGCGTGCTATACAAGATGATTGCCGTCAATTCCGCGGTTCAGCAAGTCGAGTGATTTTTCCTTACCAAGTGGTGTTCGTGGTAGCCAGAAAATCCAAGAGCGTATCGGTACCCATCGAAGGCCCGTCATCAAAGGAGTATACAATCTTGCCCTCCGGCGCGTCCCAAATATCGCCATCGGCCCTGCACATGTTACCGCTGTTGCAGGCGTGCTGGCCGTTCTGACTGGCAGCGGTCGGAATTTTGCCTGCATCCTGCGATAAAGCAAACGACCTTTCAGTGCTTCTAATGATTGGTTTCGAAATGGGGGATACGCACTTTGGCCGCGTTGTATGCGGCTAGCCATTCAGCGGGAATGTCGGTCTGAGATGGCTTGCCATATGATGGGTACTGCGCAGCCCATTCTGTATCATATTTTCAGCTGAGACGCGCTCTGAGTTGAGATACTGTGTGCATACCATGTGTTCCGATGTCAGGACCAGGTGCACGTGCGAAAAGGGAATTAATTGGGTGGTCGCGCTCCTGGTACCAGGCACCGTTGGCGACTGCACGCCCGACATGAGGATGAGCAGAGGCTGCGGCTGCAGCGAGAAGAATGGTCGTGGTGAGAAATATCATTAGTGCGGGAGGGTTAGAAGGGAAGGGGAGAGGGGAGGGGATGGGTAAAGGGGAGGCCCACCAATAACCAGTCGACGATCCACGAGATCTAAATAGGCCAGATATCAGACATTGCCGCGTCAGCCGAGCACGAGGCTGCAAACAACAGGGTTCCCCGCACTCGGGATGTGCCCATATGAGAGCCAAGTTCACTCGATTCGTATCATTCTTCCCTGATTTGTGCAACTCATTGAATGTATTCATTTGTGCGCAAGCTGCAAGTGTACCGGCCAGGGAAACGCAATAAATCGCACGGCGGGAGAGGCTCTTTCTCTCAGGGCTCTCAGCTTGCGCGGCCCTTCACGCCCTTCACACCCAAAACCTCATTCGGCTCACCTCGTACGACCACCCCCCTCAACGAGTAGCACGCTCGATCGGCGACATGGCGGACGTCAAAGCGCACTTCATGGCCTTTTTCTGCGGCAGATTAGTGCGTGGCCAAGGACAACTGCGCGGAGATAGCAAGTTGACATTTTGCACACCAGGGCGGAGCCGTTCAAGGCCCGACAGTACGCCTGTCAGAGAGCGCAGTTCGCGTAATCCGGATTGCGGGCAAAAGATAAGCCGGGTGAAGAACTGGAAGGTTAGAGGGGTGCCTGGATAATTCAGCATGGGCATGCCGTCTGGTACGGTGCTGAGGCGACGACTGTTGAGAAAGAGAAGGCCGCGCTTTGTCATCGCTATCAGGCTAGCCGGGGACACATGCTAATAGTTTAAGGCAGTCCTGAACTAATGTTGTCAGCCTAAGTTGGAACTCTCCGAGCGGCATGATCCAATTTAGGATCAGGCTTGCATATATAGATATCTCATCATTACATCCTCTAGTCGTTTGAGAGCCGAAACTGGGGCCCCTCATTGGGCAGTTGTGGATGATGGGGTTTGACACTTTCAACAGCAGTGAGATCTATCGCCGAGTTGATGCGTGAGAATGCGCAGGTTCAGCGGTAAAATGCCAAGAATAAAGCCGGCTGTACCATAGCCCAGCTGCCGCATCTAGTCGCATTCAGAGAGGAAGGGAAGATCTACACCCGCAGCGTCGCCACTCACGAAAGAAGTTAGACATGATCACTAACAAACGCGAAGAGGACGGTAGGTGGCAGACGGAGGGAGTACGCCGGAGCTGTAACCTGAAATTGCAAATGGACACCTGATGTGAGTGTCGTAGTCCAGGCATACAGTTCTGCACATGTTATGCATACGTTTTAGCGATGGACGCTCTGAGGCCACCGGTGCTTGTTTGGAGTTAATATGTGCTATGCTTTGGAATCTGATTTACATGAGTTCTCCGTATTCGGCAGGTGTGAGAAGTGTGCATTCTGGTTTGCGCCCGCCGGGAGACCGAGACAGGCTTTGATTCTCCGGCCCGGATTTGTTGGACCGAGGTTTTTGGCTCAAATAAACACCTCCGGTCAAGGAGATAACGGAGCATCCGGAGTAACACGCCAACATTGGGACTGCGGCAACTTAGAATGTCGCATCATTGGAATTTGCCGACGTTTAGCAAGTCATAAGAGAGGAGCTGAAATGTGAACATGATCCTTCGACTTGGGTATGGTTACACCTTGAAGCTTTGAGTTTATAGCCGTTCATGCCCGTGTCTAGTGGGCTCTGCGGGCAACGGCTGCGGATGGTGCGCTGGCATGAGCGATCTGATCGCAACCCTCTGGGTGTCGAGCTCGGCGGGCGGTGCATCGCGTGGCATATGAACCCCTACCATACGCAACAGGCGTTGGGCTCCTTTCTCAATCCTTGCCTTTCTTTGCACCAACACCTCTTTTCGTCTTCTTCAGTCGTTTCCCTTCAGCAGCAGCGGATTGACGTTCGTTCCCTCGTGTGAAGGTCGTGTGTACCTCACCGTTCGTGCAGCCCCGCACTGCTTTCCTGGCTGCAATCTCTTCTTTCCTCTCTCTTCTATAATGAACGTTCCATTATCATCTACCATTGGTCTTATTTCTGTGTACAGGCGGCAAGAGCAGCAGCCATCGACGACAAATGCCACCGACGACTGGACGCACCAGGTCAATGCTCCACCAGGCTCCTCGCCTGCGGCCGCACAGGCCCGAGATGAAGGCCTGTCAACGGGCATGCTGGCATTTGTCATTGCGTTCAGCATCACCGTGACGTTCGTCATCGTCGTCGGTATCACGATCTGGGTTCTCAGAAGACGGCGTTGGCGGAGACGGATGATCCAGGACGCGTCCGTCGCAGCGACAGCAGCACAGAGTAGCCGAAAGTCCACCTCCTCGTCGACGACGTCGATCGAGTCACTGGATTCGTCTGGCGACAGCTTCTTTCCGCTGCGTCACGATGTCACGGTGCGGTGGAACCTGGATCGGACTGAGTACCCACTTCCGGTCGGTGAAGAGAGCTCGTACGCGACTTCGGAGACCCTCCCAGTGGTGCGTATCAATTTTTTCACTTTGCTTCGAGTAAACTCAAGGTGCTGTCAGATGTCGAGCCGAAGTACAACACTTAGCTCGGCGTCGGGTCTCAAGTACTCACGGCCGACATCATTCGTCCCTCCACGACCACTCACACCAGTGCAAGAGTCTCCTGCAAGCGTCTTTCATCGATCACAAGATCGGGCGTGATGACGCCGGACACCGCTATTATTTCCTTTTGTCGACATATGGGGACTTTAGCCGTTTCGTACAACATCATTGACACTGCATTTGTATTGCTTCAGAGCGTTGTAAGCTACGAGGAGCACTGCAGCGAGTCAAATTAGTTTACCGATATTCCGCAAACAGAGCTACTTGGGGTACATACGTCGTGGTTCACGCATTGGCTGCGAGGTCCTGTTGTACCTGCGCGAGCTCTTCGTTCCTCAGACCAACTTGCCGCTCGAATGCCTCGCGGACCTATGAGCGAGAATCAGCGCTGAGGTGAGATCGTCTGATACCGCAGCAGCATCGCGTACCTGTCCAAAGAACGCATCGTCCACGATCGCCTTCCACCCGACAACGGCGAGGCCCTTCGCAACCACGAGCGCGGCTTCATGTGCGGCCGGCTTGCGTGCCCACTCGGTGAATCCAGGAGTGTGGTTGCCGTTCCCTGGAGCCGTGGGGATAGCTTTGGAAGAAAAGTCAATCAGCAACGCGACGTATGTCATAGTACGATCTCCCCCACCGAAGCTCGGGTGCAGCGCAGGGACCGCGTACGTGACGTTCCCAAAGTCGGTGGACCCGCCAATTGCGCCAGGCGCATCGCCAACCTGCACGTCGTAGAGGGCTTTCGAAACGGATGCGAACTCGGCCGCTGCCACAACAAAATTTGAATGGGGCAGAAAGGAAAGGAAACGAGCCAGCGTACCGAGCGCATCGTTCTGCACGAGGTCGTACAGGTCCTCGCCGTTGGTCGTTTCGACCTTGCACGATGTCGCCAGCCCCGCAGCCCTGCGCGTAATAGCAAAGTCAGCCAGCCGTAAGCAGAGGAGAGGAAGATACGTACTTGAAACAGTTCATGACTCGTGCGTGTAGAATCTCAGCCTGCGCGAAACGCGGTGCGCGTACAATGTATTTCATTTTGGCGTAGTCCGGGATGATGTTTGACGCCCAATCGCGGCCAATGATGATACCATGTACGCGGTGGTCTGGGGGCGTCTGCTGCCGCAACATGCTGACGGCATTGTACACCAGCACCGCGGCATCGAGAGCATTCTGTCCCTCCCAGGGAGCAGCTGAAGCGTGGGAACTTGCTTCAAGTGAGCCAGGGTTTGACTGATAGTGGTCTGTATGCACTCACGTATGTCCAAAGAACTCTACGTTCAGAACGCGAATGGCTAAGCTGGATCCTGTTCCCGCAGTCTTGGCTGGACCAGGTCCAGGGTGGGCCATCAGGCAGATGTCCATTTCCTTGTATGCGCCAGCATCGATCAGCTTGATTTTGCCAGCGCCATTCTCCTCGGCTGGTGATGGAGCTGTGGTAAATGCCCTGACACGCTACGGAGCTGAGAGACAAACCTGGGGTGCCCAGCAAGACGACCTTTCCCGCGACGTCATGCTCGACCAACGCCTTCTTGAGTGCGAGCGCAATGCTGACACCGACGATGGCGATGAGCGGGTGACCGCAGGCGTGACCTAGTTGTCGTTCAGGGCAAGGGTCTGGACACGAAGATATTTGTAAGACAAACCAACACCAGGCAAAGCATCCATCTCGCTATTGACGCCAATGGTTCGCCCTCCTAAATTCATGATGAGACTGACGGTAGGGTAGCAGCTCGAGTGACGGACCGTGACCATGTTGAAAGGTCGCGCTCCATGCCGTCTCAAGGCCGAAAGCATGCTCCGTCACCTCGAAACCTTGGCTTCGCATAAACTTCGTGAGTAGGTCGTGAGCGTATCTGGGTGGAGTGTCAGCCAGTTCATATTGTAGGAATGATTATTTTCTAGCTCATATAGCGAGCAAAACTGACTTCTCCTTGTAAGCGAGCTCCGGATGGTCTGCGCAAAAACATTAAGAATTATGTCATTGTCGCGCCCCCGCGCAGTGCGCACCAAACATTGCCAGGCTGACATCTCGGAGGTCTGCGCTTGCGTCGTCGATAGTCGTTTCGATCGTTCGCACCACTGCATCACGCTTTTCATCACCATAGACCTGATACCCAGGCGCGGCATAAGCTGGCGGCTCATCAGCAAGGCTCTGCACAAGAGGAGAAGACAGGCTTCAGTCAACAACGCGCCCATATGCTTGCCCGCACGTACAGATTTCTCCCCAGACATGGAATTAGAGTCCCGCGGGGTTCTGCTGTTAGCTGGCGTGCGCGCTGAGCGCCTGAAGCGGCGGCGCGGGATCCACAGCTTGAAACAGCCCATTGCGTTCGGATATAACGCTCGTTTGGGAAAAGCCTGGTGCTTCGAGCGGCTGATATCGGGCCGAGCCGTCAACCTGAGCGGGCAACCTCTTCAGTTCTGGTAGCTAAAGTTCCAAAATTGAACCTTCTACTATTGCTATATGTCTTGATTTATTGGAGGATAATCATTTTTCAAGTTCTGTGCAGTTAGCATCGTAACTCTAATTTTATATAGCCTGGAAGTGACCGTTTTGGGATCGTCTTGGCAAGTTCTAACGCATCTTCGCCCACATACTGCAACCCAACGTCTACCCTAATGCTGGCTAGACTCATTATACTGCTTGAAGCGACTATGTCGGCCCAGAATTCCGCCCATCGATCCACGAGCGCAATCCACATCACCTCCTGCATGGGCAGTCGTTTGCGGGCAGCTTGCGCACGACAAAACGCCCGATGGGGAACAGCTATCCGCAAGCTGTGAATATATCTTTCAGAGGCGAGGACACGCCGGACGAGTGCCGCCGTCTCGAGGCAGAAAACGACCTCCACGTCGATAGGTGTGGTACTCGCTCGGGCGAGAAGAGCTTCAAGGCGAGCATGTCCCACTCGTGAAGTAGATTTCTCGTTGATTTCGATACGTCTCCATAGGCGGGGTTGCGAGAGCGTAAATGCTCGGAGGTGACGGTTGAGTTGTGCGAAGCGTATGAGACCGTATGTCGGCAGGTATGAGCAAATTTGTAGTAGAACGTCCCCGTAGACTGATTCCATCGTCAACCTGGACTGCGAAGGGTAGTCGTTCGTGGGGAGGAGGGGCTAGTGGGAAACGAGTGATGGGTTGATGCAAGCAAACGCAAGTCTCCCTCATTTACCCTGGTGATCCTGTGCCTCATGGATCCGGATCCGTGACCGTGGCGTGTTCTGCGTGTCTGAAATTTTGCCAGGATCACCGACATCACGAATTCTCCGTGACAAGACAGGAGTCTGATTTTCGGCTAACTGTTACATTGCAGCATTCACTACACCATGCCACGGGCTAAACGTCAATTATGAAGGTATTTAAAGGCCAAATACGCTGTGTAAGCCTTCACTATTGCACTGTCTCAGAACGTGTACTTGCTGAACGAATTTGCAATACCGGGTCATTTGAGGGTAACAGTACCTGATCGGATAACATTGAAATTCCTCGGCGGAAATAAAAGCGTGACAGTATAATTTGGGGTACAGGTTTGGTCCTGTGCTTGAGCTAGAAGAAAGTATGCTGCTAGATGGTTCTGCCGGGACGGGAGAGACTACGGAAGTTGACACATAAGCAACCTCGGGATCATGTATTTCACGACCGATTACTAGCTGGAGAGCGAGACCTGCCGCTGAAATGTATGGTGGCAGAGACTTGGCACGTCGTGCTCATGAGAAGTTGGGTATTTGAGCACTCGCAGTAACACCATCCCATTGTGCTGTGCGTGGCTTCTTGTAAGGTGTCAGCTCGTGAGTGCATGTTATCTTCTACCTGAAGGGTTCATAGAGACCGAGTACACAACCATCGACTGTAATCTCGAGCACAGTCATTTGGCTTCTCCGTGATGACACCCGAGAAATACCCGCATTAGTTCAAGAATGTACACGACCACCGAGCGTTGGAAGCGAGAATAGAGTCTAGATCTGTATTACGAGCATGAATAATGGTCTATAAGGGAGAAAGGATAGAGACCATGACCGGAGCTCAGAAGACGATACAATTCCAAGATCCTTTCCCCGCTCTTGGTCCTCTTCCTCCCGTTCGCCGTCCATCGCAACATCCGCACGCTCCGCCTCCGAAGCTCAATGTTGGCTCATGTACTCAAGTATCTTTTAACAAGCATTTGCTGAAGGAGATATGCGGCCCGGCATCATGCAATCGATTTCCTTGATTAGCTGCGCTGACGCGTTCGCTTCCTCTCATAGCACACTTTGCCTCCAGCTAAATCGCCTACTGGATACGAGCTAGCCGACCTACACGCACACATCATTGGGCTCCGATGAGCGACCAGCTCGACGTCTGAAACCGATAACCTCTCATCAATCAGGACGCGCATGCTTTTCCAGGTCATTAGATTTCAGGTCCAGTACGTATCTTACACTGCGCAGGAGCCACAATTTAAGCGTCGTAGCCAAAGTCATTTAGAAGTTGCACCATTCATTCCGTGCACCTGTGCTCCATTGATCTGACTGAAGGAAAAGGTAAGCACGATAATCGAGGTAGCCACTGTAGGGCTTACATCACATGTTCAGGCTGCGTGTGTTGTATGCTGTGAGGTTGTTTATTTCGGTCGTCGACCGGATCGACGCGTTGCTCGCCGGGTCCTGAATGTAGTCAGTATCACCCTAGACGTCGCCAGGCGTCGCCTCGTACGCACCTCGTGCACAGTGTGCACATCAGTGGTCATGAACCGGTTGTTTCTATCAATACTATCGTCGCCGATTGACAGCTGCCCGCTGCGCATCTTCTCGTTGTTCATAGTGTATGATATCTGGTGCTCGCGCGCACGAGACATCTCCATTGCGATGAGCTTGATGCGATAGCGATCGTCAGATGGAAATAAAGCCTCATTCGGTGGCTCTAAACACGCACCGTTTTGCGTCTGTGGTCTGCGAGCATCTTCGCGTGCGCGATTGCGACCATTGCGTTCGCCGTGGACGATGATGGGACCCCCAGGAGCGGTGGTCCTACGGAGCCCGATGGTGAAGAAACGATCACGGATGGGAGTTTAATCGCTGGTGCAGCTTGAGGTATGACCTGATCATTTGGCTTTAGTGCTCGTCTGCAAGTCCGCTTCTACGCACGTACCTCCGTCTGCTCGGGCACGACATACCCGACATGAGTCTGGCTACCACCAGCCATATCTGGCAGTGAAACCGTGGCTGGTGACACCGGTGGCGAATGGTCCTGAGATGAGAACTTCATCAACTTGTACGTCGTGAAAGGAATCCTGCAGTCGGGATCTGGGCCATACACCGACTGGTTCGAAACCTGCTCGAGTTCAGTTCAGAATGGGCACTATCTAAGCATAAAAATAACTCTCACCTGCGCCACATGGTCAGGCTTTAGACTACGCCGCCGCTTGGTTCTCTTCAGAGCCGGTGCTTCCGCCACCGGCAAGGGCATGTTAGCCGGCGAGTCTTGCGGGTGTCTAACCCATGAACGCGAGCGGCCGCGGGAGATATCCTCGGGCGTCATATGGGCTTGAGATGGAACAAGGATCGGCGGAAGCTGTAATGAGAAATGATGAGCGTGAGTTAACTTATCGTTTTACCGATACCACACTCACTGGAAGAACGTTCCGACCGGAACGGTCGTTTAGACCAACTGCACCGTGGTTCAAAGGCGAGTTGGTAATATACGGGTGCACCGTGTTTCTCTGGCTGGGGATGACGAGCGGAGCGGACTATGTTGGTCGATGAGTCTATCGCCATAATCGCTCGGCACCATACTCACAAAAGTCTCGCTCGATCCTACATGACCGGACTCATCCCGAGATCCGGACTCGTGTGAAAGAGCAGCGGTGCCGTTCGTAGAAGGTTGCACTGACTCCGCTCCACGAGCTGGAACGGCAGGATGCACTTGTGAGTCCGGTCCATGCTGCAAAGAGTCCACCGCCTGACGTAGGCGAGTAGCACCATCGACTGCCCCGTTTGAATTGCTTTGTTCGAAAGATTGTCGTGACCCTGTGATGTGGGGGACGTTTGGTTCGGTGGCGTCGAGTGACATTGGTTTGGTCCTTGGGATCCCCATGCCGGCGTCGAAGAGACCAAACTACATGACATCGTCCGAATCAGTCACTTTCATATAAGATGTACTGCAAGACATACGTCGAGATGGGCTATGCTCTGGCTTTGACCAAAACTGAGAGCGTGGTTGGATGGACCCGACCTGTTCCACTGTCCGAGATGGTACGACTCATTCAGTTGGGAGCGCCGCTCCGGTATCGATCGCATGATCTCGTCTGAAAAGAGGAATGATGTGTCGAAGTCCGCGTTGGATTCCTTCAAGTCGAGCGCAATCGGTCCTTGGTCAGCGATGAACACAACCACGCGTGACATGCCTACTCACGAAGCTCGATTGCACTGGGAACGAAGCATCTTCCTCATTATATACGGGCATTTCGGGTTGTAGGAGAGGCTGCCGTGCTGTTGACATTGGAAACAAGAAGGCAGAAGGAGGACGAAGCTACGGTACTTTCCGTCCCTGAGTCAACTCCTCCGACTATATTCACGTGATGCCCGATATGGCTTCGAAGCTCCCTGGACCATACAAACTGAAGCAAACCACGCGCGTGAGACAGGGCTCAGGGCTTATTTTCAGCTGACTATGGCATGCCAATCGTACCTTGCTTTCAGTATATGAACTATCTTTTGACCATTCGCGACATATTCTATACAGCAATAGTACGCATGATTGAGCAACTGACTGTAACTATCATTACAGAATACTTTGAACAACACCGCTGTACAAAACATTGGTGACCCATTTAGTTGGCTCATTCAACAATGTAATGCCGCATTTTTGGTTACGGGGTTGGCGGACAGCCACAGAGCGGTGTTTTGGTTTAGTATTGTACTCTTTTATTGATAGACCTTGGTGAGGCGCATTGAAGCACAGGGATGGCGCATCACGTGCCAGGCTGATGTGAAGCGACTTTTGCGGAGATTGATCGCCTCGTGTCCTACGTTCGTTACCTTCCGCCCCGGAACTTTGCGACAATTGTCTTTCTCTTTCTCTTCCTCTTCCCCATCCCTCCAAACAGCCACCGCTAGTGCCGCCCAGAATGGAGCATCTCATGTGGCTTGACGATCGTGAAGGCTCTAATGTGTTGCAAGGTGCATCCGTGCCATCGGATTGGAGCCTTGGCCCAAGAACGGTGGGTGTCGTCTCATCGATTTTTGGCCTCACTGACTCGCTTTCTCTGCATTTAGGCCACAGGTGACATCGATTACGCGGCTATGGGACTGCCAACACCGGCTCCGGACGACGAGCTATCGCTCGACACGCTGGCGCCGGCCAACTTGGTCAGCGCTGGGACCGGGCTTGGTCCCCACCAACCACTTAACTCACCGGTTCCATTGTATCCCTTTCAGGTGAATATGATCCCTCTGAGCGTGCTGAATGTCAAGACTGACGATACGGCGTCTCAGGGACAATCGAACAGTCTGCCCGCGATTAGTGGACCCTCGATCGCGTACAATGCGCCGCCACAGAACCCGAACTATCTCCCAGACCCGTGGTTCATGCAAGGCTTGGGTGCATCGAGCAGCAACGTGAGCGGCTGCGGTGTTCATTGTCGTCTACAGCGATCGCTGACCAGAAGTCTGTCATCTTTCAGCCGTACGGGACACCGGCGCCAAGGCAATTCCCTCAATACTATCCGCAACCTGCGCCATTTCCCCAGTGGGTTCCCTCTCCCTCTGGGCTTCCGTACCATCGGTATGATAGCAGCTCGCTTTCGTGGAACGGTCAATACCATCCTTCTGCGATGGCCGCGGCACCGCCTTTGTCAATGGGCAATATCCAAGGACCAGTAAGTGATGGCTCCATGTTTTCGTCACGCACATCAACTGCCATTGACTGATCACCGCCATGTCATAGGGACCAATGACTGCCCCATCGTCCAGCATGGCGCCGCGCACCGGAACGAAGCGCTGGATGAGCGCGGAGGTCGCTGAGAACGGAGGCCCGGACCTCACCACTTCGAAGTATGCCCGACTGGCAGGTCAACCTTCGAGGATCAACGAGGGTCGTATGAAGCGCTCACCGCTCGGTGAAATTACCGGCGATGCACAAAACACCGTGCGTGGTCACACTTCTTTACCAGTGGTGCTCGTGCTGATTCAGTAGATGGCGCGCCAGGATCTTGTTGCGACACCGCGTGGTGCTGGATCTGAGTATGTGCGCCCAATCGCGGGCAAGAAGCGAGGGAGGACTGCCAAGCAGTCAGCCGCAGCACCGTCGCCTGCAGACAATTCTATCCGCGACATTGGTGGAGCCTCATCGAAACATATCCCAACAATCCCTTCAAAGGAACAAAATGTCGTTTTGCCTGATCCGAAGCCCCCAACGCCGACGTCGATCAGCTCGCTTAGCCCAGAGCTAGTAGTGCCCACCGCGCCCGGGCCCGCGAACATTCCCGCGCCATCCACTGCGGGCGGGCCGGTGGGCTTGGTGGAAGAGACCGCAGCTGTGTCAACCCAGTCATCGTCCCCAAAGCCATACGTTTGTTCTATGCCTCTATATAGTTTGAGCAAGCTGACCAACACCGTTTCTTGCAGGAGACCATGACAACCGTGGCTAAATCTGCGCAGGACCCTGCGGATGGTTGCTCCTCGGTAAGCAAGATGTCGCTGTCAATGCCTCTGTGGAACCATGCTGATGTATTGTCGCAGGGCACCACCACTTCCATCGAGCCAATTGACGACGCATCGGGGGCACCAAATGGTCGCGATGTTTCAAGCTCTCTGGAGTCAGGTATCGGCCAAGCAGTGAGTAATCACAACGCTTGACAAGTGTTGAGCCTGAATCAAGTCTTCACAGGTTACGCCGGCTGACGGTGATGCGCTTCCCGTCGTCAGCGACGAGGACGCTTATTTATTCCGCGAGCTGTTACCGGACGCCACCGTCGTTGTTGCAGAATCGACCAACACGGCCGGCCCAACGGCAGGCTCTTCCAACTCCCTCCCTTCAGCCCCTCCTTCAGTGCCGTTCGAACAACCGGACACCGACGCTGCACGTAATCCGATGGTCATTCCAGCAGTCAATACTCGCAAACCGCTCGTGACCGCAGAAGCAAACGCGATATTGCAGAAGGTATTTGACAAACGCTGTGATCCAAAGGATCAGGAGCTGTCTCGCCTCGTGGCGGAGCTGAAGTTGTACGTGACGTTTGTGCTTGCTGTGACGCGGACTAATCTGCTGCCACGCCGATATCACATTTCAGGAGCCTCAGGAAAGTGAAGGACTGGTTCAGGTCTGCGCGGCGTGCATTGACGCCGACAGAGCTTCGCGAAAGACGCGCCGCACAGCGCCTCGAGGCCAGCCTTGCCGCCGACCAACAGGTCGAGGTCGACCTCGCCGCCGACCAACGCGTCCAGGTTAGCCTATCGATATCTTCTGCCACTCCATGACACTGATGCTTGTATTGATACAGAATCCTCGTCCGAAGGTAACTAGCTACATTTAGTTTGCGGAAACTTTGCTGATGCGGTTGATTCAAGTCCTCGTTAGTGCAGGGATTCATTGCGATGAACCCGGACGACGAAGGTAGGTTCTCTGCAAAAGCAAAAATTCGCCTCGACATGGGCGAAACCATAAACAACTGATACAAAACACGCGCAGCCTGCAAGTCCAGGGTGAGTCAAATCCGTACCACGTCGATGTTAAGCTAAGGTACTGACCACATCAACAGCGCGTTTCACAACGCATGAGCGAAGGTGCACGGAATGAATGGTGCACCTAATTCGCCTGCGTAGATCAGAAAATGTCTCGTGATCGATCGAATGTAACGAACAAACCTTCTCATGCAATGACACACGATGTTGCTGCTTAGACATGCGCGAGTCACGTACTCATTGTTTACAGGTTCGCCCATTGCCTGCTGTTCCAATCATTGAGCTTGCCATCTCAGGTGTAGGTGCTGAGCATCTCCACAATTTGGAGAAGATTTGCCAGCCTGCCTCGATTCTCCGCTACACGCTTTCTGGCTATGATCAGGGCTGAGTATAGCTGTGACTAGAGATAACGTAGCTCGAGGTCATGCTGACCGATCGGTGGGCGATTTGTGAAGGAGAGAAAGCCAACGACAATCACCGCTTAGAGCCGCGCTTTTATAGCTGAACCAAAATGCTTTTTCCGAAATGCCGACAAGCCCGTGGCGCTATCCAAACTTGCATGACCTCGAGTTAATCGAATGCCGTAGTTACCGCCACGGGGTGAGGATGACTAGGCATCGCGAAGCCGCAGATTTGGGGCTCGAGCGGAAATTACTCGCTCCCAGAGAACGTGCAAGATGAGGGAAGCACATTCCAATCTGGTTCTTATCTTGATCTTTCTCATCGTCAGACACGTTTTGGTAATAACGAAACTTGTACGTATGGTTAGGTGAGCCAACGCTGCCAGGCTCTCGGCCGATACTCCAGCGCAACCCGACCCTCAAACCCAAAATCCTAGAATAAACACACAGCACCGGTACAGTGAACCAACTAAGGGAGCTCCTAATCGTTCAACACAGCTAGCTAGTTGCCTATCCGCTATCTTTGAAAGAACCATGCGCACGCGCTGCGTCGCAACTCTTGGTACAATTTTTCCGGATACTGCAGTCAATGAGTAACTTTCAGCGACGAACTTCTGCGCTTAGAATATTTTCACACTCACGGAACACAATCCGCTTGACTTCGACCGGCAACTACAATGCTGTAGGCGCTCTTTCCAGTATTTTCCGCTCACCCCGGTATCAGATGCAATGAAAGTATGAACCTTCCCAGCAGCATATCAGTAGATCGGATATTGCAGCTATATCGCTCCTCATGGTCTTCGTCTATTGGATCGTTGAAGTAAGGATTGATGTATCCAAGTCAATGCGCTGGATGACGATTTCAAACCAACTGGACCGTTATAGGCTTTCAAGACGAAGACATTTATAAAGCCCAACCGAGGTTCAGCAACAGCGCATCGGCGTCTGGACGCGTTGGTGGATCTTTGCCGCGGCAAGCCATCACTATCACGGCACGACGTGGGTCCGGGCGCTTTGCACCTTTCCCTTCTCCATTTCTTTCATGTTCGCCCTGCAAGCTCTTTTTTACCATCTGTCACAGTCTAATTACAGATGCGAGGAGGGCGCTTTAATAATCTCGGCTTCGCCATTGCAATGGCTCGCACCGATGCTATACACGCAATGCGACCGCCTACTTCCGCTCACAGCAGACGGTCGTCCTCTATCTCAACGCTAGCCCCTTTAACCAAATTGATTAGTGCAAACACGGCTCAGCATCAGTACGATTGAGCGTGCAAGACATCCCGCAGATAGCTGGACGGCACCCCTACCCGCCAGCGACGAACAAACGGCCAGGATTCACACGCCAGCGTAGCGCAAGGTTAGTCTGCTCCTTTTCGTCGCCCTTACCCCGTACCCCACATTTTGCTCGCCACTTCCATCTGTCGGCCGCCGTGCAACGCGAGGTTGCTATGTCGCCCAGTCTGTAGATCTTGTACATTCTCTTACTCGAGTATTAGGTCTCCACGCTGTGCGTCCTGGCTCGATGCGCATGGTGCGCACGGCCCCGGTCATCGTGCTACCCTGCCTCGTCTTCGTCGCTTCGCGTTTTGCCTTGACTCGTAGGCTCCTCCTTCTTCTATGTAAGCAGCTTTCTTGCGAGCCTTCCGAATGTGATTCCAGATGCGTTCTCTCCCTGTGGGCTTTGTTCCCTCGCACTGAGCGTACATATCTCGCAGAATTGTTGATTCGTGATCAGTTTTACCGCATGTGAATACCTCGACTCGTCTTCTCGCGCTCATTTGCAAAGTACTTACCCACTCGCAGCGGTTGGTTGGTCCGACCATGGAGGTCGTCGCGACGTGCCTAGCCCGGCCCCGCAAGCCAGGGACTTTGTGGGTGCAAGTGCGTCCTGCTCCGCAGTTACTTTTCGCCCTCTAATCAACTTGCAGCTGCGATGTACAGCTCAGGCGGATTGAGTACGGCTGGATAAATGGGCGGTCAGACACCATACCAATCCCAGGATCATCTGAGCCGGTACGACAACTACGCCGTGAGCAGGAATGAGCTACGTGAGTGATCCTTTTGGCGATGCCTACTCTCGAACCGCATCCCGTCATCATCGTCTGCTTCCTCTCATAGTGCGCTTTTCCTCCAGCTACACTCCTCATCTCGTTAACTTGATACAGGCTAGTCGACCTACACGCGCAGCGCCGTCATTTCGGGAACACATCATTGTGCTCCGGCGAGCGACCAGCTCGACATCCAAGAGCGATAACGTCTCATCAAGTCGTGCACGCTTCCCAGGTCATTAGCGTTCAAGTCCAGTATGGATCTTACGCTGCGCAGGAGTCACCCTCTGGTTGCACCAATCATTCCGTGCACCTGTGCCTGTTGATGTAACTAGAGGGAAAGGTGAGTACGATGTTTGAGGTGGATGCTGCAGGACTTACATGACATGTTCAGCGCTTACGTTGTATGTTGAGATGTTATCGGTTTCGTTCGTCGCCTGAATCGACATGTTGCTCGCCGCATGCTGAACGCAGTCGGCACAACCCCCAGACCTCGCCAAGCGTCACCTCGTACGCATCTCCTGCACGGTATGCGCATCATTGCTAAACCAAAGCAGGTTTCTCCATCAACACCATCATTGCGGATTGACAGCTGCTGCCGCACATTTTGTTGTGTCTGGCGTCTGCCCTGTGTACTCGGGAGCGCGAGACTTCGCCAGTGCGATGAAATCTTGATGGAATATCGACCTTTAGCGTGATGAAGACCTTCTTCGGTGGCTGCACACACGCACCTCTTTGCGGTCGAGGTCAGCACGGCTCCCCGCTTGCGAGGTTTTGCTTGTCGCGTTCGCCCGGACGATCCTGGGACTTGCAAGAGCGTCGACCAACCCTTCAAAGCTCAATGGATAAAAAAGCAAACAGGGCGGTGGGTGTATTTCGCTATCAAGCTTGAGGTATGAATACATCACCAAGCTCAGTGCTCGCCTGCAAGTCCGCTTCTACGTGACGTACCTCTGTCTGCTCTCGCCCAGGGATATTTGGCCGTGAACCGCGACTCGTGCCACCGGCGACGACTGCTCCTGAGACGAGACTCATCAACTTGTACTTCAAGGTCGGGGCCATATGACTGCTTCGAGACCTGCTCGAGTTCGGTTCAGTATCGGAAATATCTAAACATGAATACAACCCTCACCTGCGTCTTATGGTCAGGCGTGGTGCTGCGCGGCCGCTTGGTTCTGTTCCGAGCCGGCCCTTCATCAAGCCGCCACAAGGGCATCTTGGTCAGCGAGTATCACAAAGTGGCTAGCCCATGAACGCGAGCGACTTCGGGAAACAAGCTGAGCCGTTACATTTTCTTGGTACGGGACACGGACTGGTGGAAGTTGCGATGAGAACTGTTCAGTTTGAGTTGGCACCTTCACGGTGTTGCCGCGTATAGCACTCGCTGGAAGGACGTCCTATTCGGCATGGTGGTTCAGTCTTGGAGAAGATTTGATTATTAGTGTACCGGTATGCAATGTTCCTGGCTGGGGACGATGAACGGAGCAGACTGCGTTCAATGTTAAGCCCATTTCTATCGCTAGATTGTTTCACCACCGTACTCACCAAAATCTCGCTCAAACCAAAACTTATGCACCATCTAGTGCTCCATGCTTATATGAAGAGCAGCCGCGGTATTCATAGAGGGCTGCACTGACTGCGGCCGATGAGCTAGACACTTGTAAGTCCGGTCCATGCTGAAGGTATGCACTGTCTGGCATGGGCCATCTCACAATCCACTGTCGCGGTAGAGATATTCTGCTCGAATGATTGTTGTGAAACCGGGATGTGTCGGATGCATGGGTCGGCAGTGTGAGGCGGCATCGGTGCGGTCCTGTATATCTCTGCGCCGGCGTCAACAAGACCGTACCCCAAAGTGGGCCATGTTCAGATTTCAACCACGACTCGGAGAGTGGTCACATGACCAGACCAAGTACATAGGTCGAGCTGATAATGATCATAAATTTGTGAACACCGCGTCTGAAAAGAGAAATGATGTGTCAGGTCCGCATTGTATTCCTTGAGTCGAGCTCAATTGGTCCTTGGTCAGCAATTAACACAACCGACCGACCGACGAAGACTCACAGGGATCATCGGCGCTACGAGAGAGGTAAGTTCCAAGCTCTGCACGAGCCTGCGACTCTATTCATGTGAAGCACTATGGGCTTGATGCTTCCAGAACTATACAGACTGAAGCACACTCAGGCTCCGCAGGCAGTTCACAAGCACCATTTCAGCTAAATTTGGCATGCCAATCGTATTTTACCTTACACTCAGTGCGAAAACTGCCCTGTTGCCGCTCCTGCCGTACTTTACAGAGCAATCCAGAAATGAATGAGCGACTGACAATCATCATCATCTTTATAGACACAATTTTGGCTGTAGGCAGGCAGCCAAGAGCAGCGTTTGATTGGGCTAGTGCGCTCTTGATTAGGCGTACTGAAGCACAGGTAAGGTGCATCACGTGACAGGCTGATGTGAAGCTTATCTCCCGTCTTGGTCCTACATTACCTTCCGCCCGGAACTTTGCGACAATTGTCTTTCTCTTTCTCTTCCTCTTTCCCATTCCTTCGAAAGCCGCTTCTAGCGCCACCCAGCATGTCGCATCTCATGTCGTGCGATGGTCCCTGAATATTCGGATACCCTGCAAGGCAGAGTGGAGCGTCGGCTTGGTCGTCGAGTTCATCTATGGCAGGTGATTGTCTCGTCTCATCCTTCTATCACTGACATGATCTGCTGTGCTCAGGCTACGGATGATGATGATTTGATGACTGTGGACCCGCCTGCGGCCACGGACGACAGGTTGCCATTGAACGCGGCGGCACCGGCCAGGTGGGTCGGCGCCGTGACCCAGCATGGTCCGCACCAATCATTGCACCCGACCATGGCTATCAATCATGCTCAGGCAGGGCTCATCTCTGAGTGTGTTCGTGCTCAGAAGAATGACATTATGCTCAGGACGAATTAATCAATCTGCCCGGGATCGATGCATTCCTCAGCGGTGCACCGCCCGGACTGACTGTGCGTGGTCACACCACCATAACAGTGGTGCTCTTTTGCTTTGAGCAAACGGACTTACCCAATTCTCCAGGCGGCTGCTCAAGATGAGCGTAACCTGCCTTCTCTGAAGTCTATCTTCGGCCATGCCGTACGTGCCCAGCTTGAATGTCAAGTGTCGAGACTGAATCGAGTATTTGCAGTTTACTTCCACGCAGCCAAGAGCGTCCTGTTGCCAGCAACAAGGCTCATCTATCTCCCGGACCATTCGCGGCCGCTACTTCCACCAGTGCTCACATGGCAAACACTCAGTCAGAATCGACGATCGCAGCCGTCCCAGCGGTGGGTTAATCTCATTCCTAGGAAGCTCCTTTAGTGCCATCTATCAGGCCTGAATCAAGTTTTTACAGGTTACGCCAACCGACGGTGAAGCGCTTCCTGTCGTAAGCGACGAGGACGCATACATATTCCAAGAGCCGTTCCCGGACGCCACTGCCATTGATGCAGAATCGATCAACACGGCCGGTCCAACGGCAGGCTCCTCCAGCTCCGTCCCTTCAGCCCCTCCTTCAGTGCCGTTCGAACAACTGGCCACCGATGCTGCACGTAATTCGGAGCTCATTCCAGCAGCAGATACTCAGAAACCGCTCGTGACGGCAGAAGCGAACGCGATATTGCAGAAGGTATTCGACTACGCTGTGATCCAAAGGATCAGGAGCTATCTCGCCTCGCGCGGAGCTGAAGCTGTACGTGACGTTTGCGCTTGCTGTGGCGAGAACTAATCTGCTGCCACGCCGATATCACAGAAGCCTCACGAAATTGAAGAACTGGTTCAAGTCTGCGCGACAGACATTGACGCCGACAGAGCTTCGTGAAAGACGTGCGGCCCAACGCGCCGAGGCCAGCCTTGCCGCCGATCAACACGTCGAGACCAGCCGCGCCGCGCCCAACGCGTCCAGGTTAGCCCATCGATATCTTCTGCCACTCAATGACACTGATGCTTGTATTGATACAGTCTGGCTCAAAGCCTCGTCGGAAGGTAACTAGCCACATTTAGTTTGTGGAACTATGCTGATGCGGTTAATTCTCGAACGTCAAGTTCTCGTTCGTGCAGGGTTTTATT
>JAGTJP010000119.1:0-72291 GCA_020744175.1 Auriculariales sp. MPI-PUGE-AT-0066
ACGAAGATGGAAGCTCATTACAAGAAGTCGAGGAAATCATCAATTCACGAAGAGTAGGACGGGACTACACTACTTGGTACACTTCAAAGGCAAACCGCGTGAAAAGAAATGTGGATGAACCCCAAGGACATCGACGCGCCACAAGCGATTGCCGAATTCCACAGCAGATTTCCAGACAAACCAAAGCCCCCAGAAAAGCAAAGGGCAGTCGCGTTCAGCCTACCAGATGAAGAAATACTCCCACTCAAGAACGAACACCCAAACTCGTGGAAATCTCAAGCGTTCCCCAAGGACTTCTTCCTCAAATACGCTCGACCCCACCATCCAACGCTAAATGTTGAGTTACCTACTGAACAAGAACTCCTCAGAAGGCTTTCAAAGCTCAGACGTCTAGCCTAGAAGGGGGGTGATGAGACAAACTTCCGTTTGTTTCTCCTTTCGGCTATCCGTCTTTCCCCATTCGGTAATATCCCTTCAGTATACTCCCTTAACACCGCACGCTCCAGACCATTCAGACCGCTCTAGAATATCCCAGAGCGCATAGCCTCACGGCCTTCCATCCCCGTACATAGCCACACGCCTCCATGCTCAGTCAGCACATGTAAGCTGCTCAGTCAGCCCCTCCATGCACAGCCCCCTTCACAGTATATAACCAGGAGGCCTCCGCTCCCCCATGTACGCTAGATTCGACTTGATCAATCTCAGGATTGTTCCGACCAACACTACGTGGGAGACGGCTGAAGTGATAGCGGGACACCCTTGTCCGTATCAAGATGGCGACGAACTTGTGGATGAACAAGGACAATCTCTTAGAGAAGTCGAAGAAGTACTGGACATCCGACGCAAAGGAAAAGGGTTCCAATACTTGGTACATTTCAAGAGTTCTACTGCAGAAAAGGACGAATGGCTCTCTAGATCAATGCTAGATGCACCCGAAGCAATTGAGAACTTCCACCTCAAGAATCCTGGAAAGCCCAAACCACCCGCCCTGATTCGAAGTCTCATCCCAATTACTGAAGACTCCGATTACGAGTCAGACTCGTCCAGTCACGAATGGAACAAAGAACCACGAACGGTACCAGGAGATCTAGGGTTACCACAAACGGAACTTAGAGCTCTAACTTGGGAAATGAGCGATTTCATGAAGATCTTTTTCAACAAGAAAATCTTCGATGATACTCAACCTATCGATACCTCAATCTCAACCGAAAGCGAACTTTCTCGGATGGCTATTCGAGGATCCAGCCTAGAAAGGGGTAATGACATGGAATCTTTATTTTTGGCTGTATCCCGATGTATCCCGGCGGATCCGTGACACGGACTCCTGTCCGATGATCACGGACCTCGGGGCCCGGTTCCTTGTTCACATGCATACCTTTTAGTCATATTCTCTATCACATGCGTAGCTCATTTCCCCATACGAGGATGCCGAAGGGCCACGCGTACTCACGTAGTCATATGCGCTTACCTCTCGGGCCGTGCGTACCTTTACACGGTCATATACCATTACTTTTCAGTCAGCATGCATAGGTCATATAGTAGTTCCCATTTTGTATATAAGCTAGAGCCTCTGGCTCTCTTTTGTAGGACAGAATTCGACCACTTGTCAGTCTCAGCTTTGCTCACCACTATTTCTCCTCACACTCTCATCCTCAGTCCCCTTCGGCGTAGTCACCGCTGGGCAACGCTCGTCCGCATCAGGGATCACGAGTGGGATTAGGCGAATGGAAGGCGAGAGCACAAGTCTCATTGGGTCTCCGACAAGGGTCTTCAACTTGTTAGACAAAGTTGAGGACCCTGATCTCAGATTAAATCGTTGCGGCAGTCACCCCAATCCGAACTCAGCCGTCCAGTGCCCGGCTCGAGTGATGCTACCCTTCATGCCTCAGTCTGCGAGAAACAATCCTGTGCAAGGTGTTGCATAAATCAGTTCAACCTCCATAGGTTTATGTTGCTACATTGGGGGAAATTAGCATTTGGGAGGCTTTTCCTCGACGAGCGGGTGCGTCTTTGACAGAAGACAGCTGGAGAGTGTGGAAGCGCGGGAGAGTGGCAGAGCCCGCTCTGGAGCGACAAAAGCGCAGATACTATTATTATGTGCGCAAAAAGCTCGCTCCCAGGTGCGAAAAGAGCAAATGAGCGCTTTCTTTCCACTTCACAAGCGGTGGCTGACCGCTCTGACGTGCTACTAACTCTATCGAGGCTGAGAATCTCAGTTGTTTACTGATAAGGCTTGAAAACGGAGGCATGATTCTCAGGAGCATGTCACATTTTCGTGATGGACAGAGCGGCCGTCATCCTCTCTGTGTCGCACTCGGGACTGGCACACCTCAAACAACAAGTGGGGGCACATTAGAGATGAGACTGTTGCTTCCTTGTCTATGGTTCTAGGGTTGGGCGGCGTGGAGACAGGTGTGCGCGGGTCTGCGGAGGGTAGCCGACGATGTGCGGTCCCTGTGCTTCTGGGCGGATACGGCTTCTCTCCCTCACCAAACGCGAGTCATGGCCGCATTGACCCAAAACGTGGTTTCCTGATGAGAGTACAGCTGGATGTGGTAGAATTGATACGGCCTCACACTCACATCAATAACGGCTCGCCTGAATCCCACCTCTTGGTGCTGCAAAGCAAAGTGCGGTACAGCATTGGATGTTGCAGAAGATTAACTGACCGGTCTGTATTGGACCAGCGCAGAATTTAAGCAGCTAAAGTCGCAGAATCTGCACCCACGCATGCCTGCGCCGTACTGGCGGCCTTAGCGCGTAACGTTGAGACTACAACTGGATCTGACAGCGCGTTCGCACTAGGGCAAAAACCGTCGATCCGGGATCGACCCGTAAAGTACGTCCAGCACCAGCTGAGCAACGTTTTCATCCTTAGGATCAGGGACGTGAGTGATCGACCAAGTCAAAGATTGGTCCGGGCAAAAATACAAGCAAATGTCGTACAACGACGCGGCGGTAGTGAGGATATTTCTGATTCAGTATAGAAGCAGATAACAAATCGCCGTATTTGCAGATTCCTCCGCGGCGCAGATAGCCGCGTCAACAGACCAGAGACATTCTGTGATCCTGGCACGGCCTAGCGCCTCGGGATGCATGTACTTGACATGTATTTGGTACTGGACATATCATCGCACCCACGAGCGGATACCAAGCGCCTGGGGGATAATATGACTGGCTTGGCGATGCAAGTATCTCGACCTCTGCGATCCGTCTGGCTCCAAACATATTGCTCCTCCGATATAATTTATGACTTTGGCCCAAATGGGAGTACAGATTGGAGAACTCACGACCCTGCGATCAAACACCAGCAAATAGCGCGCCTCTTTTCCTCCGAGTTCTCACCTGTTGGTGTCGTTTTTGGTAAGCCGAGGCCCTTGATCAACAGCGCGCCGACTGGAAATTTGCATTCAAACGCGGACCGACCTCGGCGAATTCGAATGGGCTCGCGGCGGGAGATTCTTCGCGCAACAGGCGCGTCATTATCGGAACGTCACCGCCTACCTGACCTCTTCTCCTTTTGCCATCGATAACGCTACGATGGTCAAGGTCGCGATCGGCGGCTACAACGATACGCTCGCGCTCTACGAGCTCGATATCAACGGCGGACCCGTGAGTCCTTCCTGATTTCCCGCTATAGTATCACAGTGCTCACGCACAGCATCCTGGACATAGGCGAAACCACTGGGCGGCACGCAGGGCAAACATGCATCATGGCTCGTTCCGCATCCCTCGGTTTCAGATATCTGGTTCGCGACAAGCGAGATCGACCCCGGAGCAGTTGGCGTTTATCAAGTCAACCAGGAAGGTCCAGTGCGTATTCTTCGCTGCGCAACCATTGCTTTACTGACGACTTTAATGCCTCTTCTCACTCAATTTTCTCTCATTCATGCGCGTGCAGCTTGTGCTCGTTGGCTCGCACCCTACAGGTGGCTCGTCGCCTTGCCATCTAGCGGTCTCCGACGACGGCGCGGATCTCTTTGCAGGAAATGTGCGGATAATCCACGATTCGCTTTGTATGTATATTTACATTCATCATGTAGTACATGTCGGGCGACGTCTCGGTCATCGGCATCCTCAAAGCACCACCGTATCTCGGTGTTCAGAATGGTGACCAAATCGTCCAGCACCCTTCTCAGGTCCGTCAACTCGCCCCTACCGCGAATACATGCCTAAACCTTTTCATAATTGCAACAGGTTATCCCCTTCGCGTACACGGTGCCCGCTACAGGTGAACCCCAGGGATCGTTCAACCCAAGCCGTCAGGAAGGCTCGCATCCGCACCAGGTGCGCCGCTCTGTTATAGCTGTAAGCTTCCACCTGAGTTGCTGATAGTTTCAATGAAGATTCTTGTCCTCGGTGCGCCGCATAACGAGGTTCTCGTAGCCGACCTCGGCAGCGACAAGGTATGCGCAAATGGTAACCACTCTTTCTCTCTTTTCTAATACCTGTATGCAGATATGGCGCCTCCAGAAGACGGGAAATCACGCGTACGCCGTGCGTGGATATGTCCCTTTCCCCGTCGGTAGTGGACCGCGGCACGCCGTGCTCATCGGTTAGTTTATAACTCAATTATCCCCTCTGATCTCAATCACTATTCTTTCTTCTTCCAGACAACGTACTTTACACCGTATGTGAGCTCAGTAACCAGCTTGCCGCCAATCGCCTGCCACCGCTTCCCGCTCCCGCTGAACCCATCGCGTACCTTCCAACGCTGCCAACACCGGCCACTCTGAAAGGTGAAAGTCCACCTGCTCAAGGGAGTAACCTGAATTTGATGCCGAACAGGTGCAACATCGACATCTGGTGGCAAGGTCCTGCTCCCGAGTGAGTTGGCGTACACGAGCAGCGTTCCATCTACGCCACCTGAGCCAGAAGACGACCCGATGGCTGAAGCTAACAAGGTGCTATCCCCACATACATAGTCTGAGGGATACATGCTAACAAGACTGTAGGAGCTGGCGATTCCGCCTCCCGCCGAAGAGGCAGGCAAAGCCGCGATCGACAACGAACCTCCGAAACCAGCTCTCGCAGCCGAGATCCTCGCACCACTCCCGCTCGTCGATGGTGGTACGTTCGTATTCTCGGTCCCTTATTTACTCACCGACAGCGCTATCACAGCGCCGCGCCTGCTGTACGTCTCGAACCGCAACGAGATCGCCCCGCCGCACACTGCAATCGGCGACATCGGCGGCGACACAATCGCCACTTTCAGCCTCGTGCCCAACTTTGCGCTCGTCGAGCGCGTACGCACGGGCGTTAATCATGCACGGGCGGTCGCGTTCAGCGACGGTACGTCCTTCTTGTCCCTTAGCCCGCACATCTCTTGCTTAATCCCTTATAGACGGCAGGCACCTCGTCGTCGTGGGTCAGGACGGCGGTGGTGCGAATCTTTTTGCACGGGAGCCAGAGACGGGCAAGCTCGTGTACGTGCGTAACATCGTGTCATCCAAGGAGACCGGTGGCCCGACGCTACCAACGAGTGTCACGTTTGTCGGATAGATTCTATGAAACCATGAGCTACATCACTGGAAGAAAACCTCCAGCGTGCGCAGTTTTACAATCTTGTATGCTTCAGGAACCTTGAACACATGCTCAAAAAGCTTTTTTGTGGGAGGCTGGTCGACAAATTGCGCGATGGCCGGGTTCACGATTGGCGTTGATGATGACAAGACAGCCGAAGGTGACGTTCAAAACACGGAACAAAGCTTTTTTGGCCGGATAACGCCCATATTGAATGAGAATGCGGAGTTCAAGAGGCTGGCGAGGCGCCAAGATCAATGATTGTATGACTGGCAGTCAGAAATCACAAGAATGGCACTTTGAAAACGTGCGAGTAGACGTGCATGTCCCTTAGTCGTTAATATGCTTTGTAGACGTGGCACAAAGCTCGGTCTCAGTCAAGATACAGGGTTCGAGAAGCATAAAAGCCACAACGCGCGTTCATACTCCAACCGTCTCGGCTGATCCGCTCTCGCAATTTCATTGTCTCTCCTCCCAGCAAAATAAAAAAAGATTGTTGTGCATTTTATATCGATATTCGAGCTATTCGCTGACTTAAAAACTCCTATACACGCCAACTGAGCTATCAGAAGACCCCGGTCTGATGGGTGACAGGTCCATCCCGACGTCTATGAACCTACTTTCACGGTAGCAACGGTTGTGACGCTGTGAGCTGCTGCTCTGATGATTCTATCTATGCGATGAATGAGTGCAGTGCCACTTGGCAGGGTCGCCAGGGGGTAGGAATGCTTACGCGAGCTTGATCGCTCCCGCGCCGAGACAATGTGTTGAATCTCAAAACAATAGTGATGTGATTCTCGAAGGAGTACTTACTTTTGTGCCAGCTGGAGTCAGTGCTGTGTCAGAATTTCTTTCACGCCAGGTGGTGACACCAGCACATCGGATGGTACTTACATCGATCCTTCCCTTTCGCGGCGAACAGCCACATCGGGCCATTGACGATCAAATGTCCATGCAACCGGTGCAGCAGAGTTCCTTCACTACCCCTGTCAGCCGTTCGGCCACGCCACACCGAATTAGAAACAAAACATATAAGAATTCATATCAGTTTCTTCCGTGCTAGTTCTCCCCACAGTGCACTTGCTTTCCTCTTTTCTTTTCTTTTTTCTTTTTTTTTCTTCTTTTCATTATTCGGCATTGCACGATGTTCACCAAGTCAGTCCTACTCTTCGCAGCACTTATAGTTGCACCAACCGCCGTGTCATCATAGTGCGCTACATCCCTAACCACTTGCTCGTTAGCTTACTTGTCGTGTTGATTGTGTTTGTGGCTCAGCCCGTATGGCTATGAGAATCTCGAGGCGCGTGACGAATGCTTCAATCACGGCTGGGATTCCGCCTGGAACACCTGCAACGACAAGACCGCGGGCGTCTGCGGAATGCCTGACTGTGCTCCATGTGACGGTGCACCGTGAGTACCGCAAGTTACGGGTGCCATATCTGTCTCATCTTCTTTCGCTTCTTAGATATCTCGGCGACCAATGTGCGGCGGGAGACGAACTGGCCGAGCGTCAGTGGGGTTGGGACGAGTACATGCGTCAGCACCCTTGCTAGCTCACCAAATAAAAAAAGACGAACGTCATATTTATCTCTGTTCTTACATCAACTGAGTGATTATTTGCAAGCACACCAACTCCTAGGACTCCGAGAAGCAGTACTGATCCTCAAACCGCGCTATTTTAAGCAATGTATCGAGCCGGCTGGCGGATATCGACCATCGCAGAGTCATCCAATGGTAACTTACACAGCCGAGCAATTTGCCGTGTGATTGAATGACGCGGCGTACCAGACAGCGCCTAACACGTCAGTTGGTGCATAAGGAGCTGACTGCCTTCTCTCTCTTCTGCACTGTCAGCGTATCACAGGCGCGCTTTTTACCAGAAATCGATCTAGTAGGTACTCCGAACGAGATGACGCCGGAGCAAAAGATCGAGGATGTTTTGGCTAGCTACTCTCTCAATCAAATCGTTCAGTGCGCTGTCAGACCGTGTTGCGGTAAACCGTAGTCAATCTCCATCCATGCTGGACCTGGCGTGTCTTCCAGTCCATGTTCAGCAGGAAAAAAAAAAACTGCTGCGACAATCTTGACAGTCAGATGAAAAAGTCGGGCAATAGTGTGAGAGATTGTTGATGGGATACTGCTTCGAAGAGCTCACGACTGTCTGAACGCGGAGATGTCAAGCGGCGAACGACACACAGGGTTTAGCAGGCACTGAATCGATCGCAAGCGTCTTTAATGCCACTCGGAAAAGCGTTGGTTGTAATCAAGCCGGGGGAGGGAATGAGTAGCGGCTAGGTTAGCATGGCAACGGGAGCAGAAGCGGACGGACGAGTCCCAAAGCGATCGGGACTCCGCTCGTCGGTTCAGATTCGGCTGGTTGTACTCTTCCGCGCGCTGACCCGCTCGCCGCCTCGTCGCGCGCGCCCCAGGAACCACATTGCCGCCGCAGGAGTTTTATGTCTAATTTGAGCACTTCGCGCAGCGTCAGGACAACCAATAGCAGCACCCAGCGCGAGATCAGCGGACCGACACCGTTGCAGGCACGCAGACGCTTCAGCACTCAGTCTCCACCGGCTTCAATCTCTGGCCATTCACAGCAAAACTCACAGTGTACGTTTGCTCCCTATTTTGCAAGCTCGCCGCTGACGTATTTGATTTGATTTTCTATTGTATCTCGACCTGCGCATGCATTACATTTCTTTTGGCGTATCGTGTCCTTTCTTGCGCGCTGCACGCACTGTCATCGCTGAATGATTCAATGTTGTGATGGGTGCCTAACTGCGTCGGCGATGGCTTTGTCGATAACTCGGCGCGCCAACGACTTTGCTTATTCGATATTCGCATCGCGCGCACACCCGCCCTCGCCCTAATGTACCCGACATCTTGTCGTGCACTGGCGGGCTTGGACCGTCGCCGCGGGACGGTTCTCACACTGCATACCGCATACCCGGCGACCTACACGCGCGGTCACATCCCGCCTTCCGTCCGTAATCATCACGCCCCGTAATACTTTGACTGCCGTGACGGGCGGCAATAAAAATCAATCCGACCCTGAACGCGTTGCGTTGCTTTGCTTTGCTTCTATCATCCCGCGCTTCACACGTTGCACGACCCTTGCTCCGTCCAATTTGCGCGCTGCACAACAGCCAACGGTCCGTCGCGGGAAAGCATACAAGAATACCACGATCTCATCGCGGACGCTCAAGTCGCTGCTACCTATATGGATTCATCCGTCAGTACCTCTTCACTTTTCTGCTCCATACGACGAGGCGCTTACCAGTTCGCTCGCTCTTTTACGTCTGCTTGCCCTTTTTTACTTATACATCTCCTTACTATCGTCTGCACGATCGTTCGTTCGCGTAAACCCTTCACGTGAACGCATTTGCTTCCTTTCTAATCGCGAATTTGCTGATGTCGCCTTGACTCGCTTCGCTCATCTTATCTGACCGTTGTTCGCATTTCATTTCCGCGTTCTCTCCCACGTTGGGCGCTCTTCACCTGACTTCAACTACCCCACACCTCGCGTGGCCCACGTGTCAATGTGTCCATTTGCCGACCGGCAAACCGCACCCTGCAATGTTCTCTACTCTGCGGCCCTGATGCCCCCTGCTCGTTCACCATTGTCTGGCAGTCCTCGGTCCGCGTACTCCGATCCAATCCGCGTTTCCAAATCCGCTCCGTGGCTGTGTGTTCCGTCTGGTGTGCGTTGCTGCGTGCTCGGAGCGTGTGTGTGTCCATGTCCTCGCGGGAACCGTGCGGTTCGGTTTATCCCCGTCCTGCCGCCCGCCCGCCCATCACACTACCTCTTGCTCTACCCTCTCCCTCCCTCCGTCATCTCGCTATACTAACGAACCCCCCTATCCCCTGCGCGCCCTGCCCTGTCTGCGCGCCACACACTACTTGCTCTCTCTCATCGATGCCTGGAATCGCTGCTCCCCAACCTGGCCCACTGCCGCATGGAACGGTTCTCGTCTTCCCCTTGCCTCCCGGCACCCACCCGCACCATCCACGCGCTACGTCACCCGCGCCTGGGATGCCATACCCACACGCCCACCCGCACTCCCGCGCTGCATCCCCTGGCCCGCTCGCCCTCATGTCGCAACCACACACCCGAACCGCCTCGCCTGGCCCTCCACACGGCATCGTCGGCCGCCCACGCTCGTGGACGACGCCTTCGCATCCGATGGACTATCCTCATCCCGGCATCGGCGTCGCGCTCTCGATCACCTCGTCCAACTCATCCGATCCCTCGACCACAAAACCGCCGCCCGCGAAGCCCACCGTGCATCGCTCCAACTCTTCACATCGCGGACATCCTCACCCGCACGCCGATCCCCACTCACGCCCGCCCGCCGACAAGAACGCCCTTTCGCGCGTCGCGGCCGAGTCGTCATCGTGGTACGTCAAGTCCGGTGCTCTGCGCGGCTCGGCTGCACCTGCACCTGCACCTGTCGTGGTGCCCATCCACATGCCGGCACCCTCGCGCCCGATTCCATCGGCACCGTCACACGGGCACCCTGCGCCCAAATTGATGGCATATGGGAGATCGGCCTCGACGCCCAACGCAAACGCCAACGCCGATGCCCGGCCTGCACCTTCGCGCCCGGTGCCGCCGCCCCCTATGCCGATCCCTGTGGCCTCTCGACATGCGCCTCCACCTCCTGCGGCGTCCAACTCGAAATCGATCGCTTCGCAATCTAAATCGTCTACATCTACGCCACCCCGCGTCAAGCCGCCCAACGCGCGCTCGAAATCGCACGGCCCGCCCATCAAGACGAGTTCATCCTCGCAACCTGCGTTACCGCTCCTCATCGGCACGGGTACGGAGTTGTCGCCGATTGCCTCGGTGCCGTCGAGTCCTGCTATGCCCGGCGGACTGGCTTTGATCACGACGGACGCCAATCCCAATCCCAACCCCGAACTGAAGCGCTCCGAATCGGACGACTCGGAGGATGTGACGCTGCCGGGCTCGTGGCCGTCGACCTCGACCCACTCGCCTGTATCGGCACGACCGCCTTTGACGCCTCCGTCCGCCGCGCCTGCGTTCCCCGTCCCATCGCCCGCGGCATCTGCCTCTGGATCTAGATCTGGCTCCGCATCCGCAACCTCACCGGGCTTCCCCGTCCCACACCCTGCATGTCCGCCTGCGCTCCCTCGCAATGTCGCCGTCAACAAAAAATTGGCACCGATAACGAATCCGGACGTGCTCGTCGACGCGGAACACACGCTCGCATCGTACATCACACATGACGACCTGCACGTGCCCACCTCCGCGCCTGTCCCGATGCACAACAAACCGCCCGGCATGCTCACGCGCACGTTCACCACGGGCAAACTCATGCGTCGCAACAACCGTGATGCCGGACAAGGACACGGTCGGTCCGCATCGGCATCTGCTGTCGAACTTCTCGATTCGACTTCGCCGTCGACCTCGATGAGCGCACCCGTGGAACCGTCTCCACTTGCACTCGGACTCGGGCTTCGACTCCTCACCGCCCGCAACTCGCACGACTCTGACCATTCCCACCCGCAACCGGAATCGCAACGTACGTCGGGGGGTTCGGACTCACAGCACCAGCAACAACAGTTCGTCCCGCAACGCGCCGCGCCCGCCCCGGGCCCGCGCAGCAAGACGCCGACCGAGGGCAGCGGCACGCGCTCGCGCAACAGTCTGCACAAGTCGCCGCAGGCTGGCTATGGTCCCGGCGGTGGTGTTGGTCCCGGTAAGGGGTACAGTCGGGACGATTCGTACCTCGGTTCTGGTGAGCCCTTGCATTGTCTCATTAGCAATGCAATGAAGTTGACGGATGTAATAATGTATCAGGTCCTCCGATCCGTCCCAGCCGCGCGAACACGGCAACGCTGAACGACCTACCCACGTACGTCCGCAACAGATGTGCCGTACACCGTCCTCATCGCTTCCATACTAACACACCCCCTTTTGTCATTCGCTTCCACGACAGTACGTCACCGAGCTCGTTTGGTGGACCCATGTCGCCTGCAGAGGATCTCAGCATGGGAGGTGGTAGCGGTTTTGCAGCTGGCGGCGGCGCGGCTGGGACCGGGACCGGTACTGCGCGCGGCCGCACAGGCGGCAAGAAGAAGACGGGCGTGTTCAGCATCGTTTCAGGTGCGTTTGTTCCCTCCATTCTCGATTACTTGGTAGTCCCTTACTAACACGCCCACCCTCTTTCTCGCTGGCGCTCTGGCAGAACTTCTCGCGCCGGGCAAGCGGCCTGAGATCAGTACGCCGTTCGACCCGGTGCATCTCACGCATGTCGGTTTCAATAGCTCTACGGGCGAGTTTACGGGTCTGCCGCGCGAATGGCAGGAGCTACTGCAGGAGAGCGGAATCTCCAAGAGCGAGCAGGAGAAGAACCCGCAGGTGCGTGTACCGTCTGTATACTGTACCCTGTGCCCTCCCTTCACCCGACCCCCGTCCTGCGGGGTTAGGGTGTGGGAAGGATAAGAGTGGTGTTGCTGCGTGGATGCGGTGCTGACAACACGCCTTTTTTGCCGTTTCTGTACATCCCATGACTACACCTTCCGCACGACGCACGACCGCCTCAACGCCTCCCGCACGACTTATGACCGTCTCATCACTTACCGCACGCCGTCACGTCCCACTGTTCCCTCGCTACTCTGTCTCCTCCCCTACCCACTACTATCACTCTGTCTTCATTCTGCTCACGACAACCCGACGATGCCGACTATCTGCATCCCCGTCACCGTCGCCCATCCGAAACACTCGGCGATGATGATGGTCTCGCGCTACCGCTCGCGTCTGCCCGTGCTCGCCTCGCGCGCGCACAAAAAGACCGTCATGGAGATCGTCAAGTTCTACCAGGAGGGCCGTGCCGAGGCCGGTGCGGACGTGTGGGACAAGATGGGTGCTGCGAGCCCGACGGAGCAATACAAGGCCGTACGTCCCACCTCCCCCTCCTCTCATGCACTGATAGTTTGACTGACACCGAACGTCCACTAGCCGCCTACTCCGTCCGCATCGAATCCCCCGCAGCCGTACCGCCCCGCCCCGACGCCGCCGGCGCCCGCGTCGCCCGCGCTCGACAAAGCTTCGAGTGTGAGCGCACCGAGCAAGCAGCAGCCGTCGCCACCGTCGCAGCAAGCGCCGCCCGTCGCGCCCAAGCCGAGTCTCAGCCGCAGCAACACTCAGACGGAGCAGCAGCGTGCTGCGCCCCCGCCTCCGGTAAGCGTTTGTTCTTTTGTTCCGTACGTGTAGTGCTGACAATGTTTTTGTTTGTCGTGCAACTAGCCACAGCAGTCTGCCCAGCAGACGTCAACGACACCTCGTCGTCCACCCGGCCCGCCTGCTCAACCAAGCGCGGCCGCACAGAGTCTGCAGAAGACTGCCCAGGTACGCGCACTACGACTAATTCATTGACCGCTAATGCTGACCTCAGTTTTCTCTTAGGCGTCAGGCCTCGCACCGCCAGGCGGCGCACGCAGGCGCGAGAAGAAGGGGGACGCAAAGGGCGAGATCGATATCGTGAAGCGTCTGCAGGCGATCTGTACCGACGCCGACCCGACGCGGTTGTACAGGAATCTCGTCAAGATTGGTCAAGGGTACGTTTTTCCGGCGTCGCTACCCTTCCTTTTATCCCTCGCTCATTTGAATTCTCCTTCGCAGTGCCTCGGGTGGTGTGTACACCGCGTACCAAGTCGGGACCAACGTGTGCGTCGCCATCAAGCAGATGAACCTCGAGAAGCAGCCCAAGAAGGACTTGATCATCAACGAGGTACGTTTTCTCGCCACCGCTAGGTTCTCGAACCAGGCTCACGCTTCATTAGATCATCGTCATGCGCGCAAGTCGCCAGACCAACATCGTCAACTACATCGACTCCTTCTTGCACAAGAACGATTTATGGGTCGTCATGGAATACATGGAGGGTGGATCGCTCACGGACGTTGTCACCGCCAACCTCATGAGCGAGGGCCAGGTGCGCCGGTTCACTGTTCACATGTTTTTGTGTACCGAAATCTGACGTTCCTCTTCCAGATCGCCGCCGTCTCTCGCGAGACGGCTCGCGGGTTGGATCATCTGCACCGACATGGCGTCATCCACCGCGACATCAAGAGCGACAACATCCTGCTCTCGCTGAACGGCGACATCAAGCTCACCGACTTTGGTTTCTGTGCGCAAATCAGCGAGGGCGCAAAGCGGACGACGATGGTCGGCACGCCGTACTGGATGGCACCCGAGGTCGTTACGCGGAAGGAGTACGGGCCCAAGGTCGACATCTGGTCACTCGGCATCATGGCCATCGAGATGATCGAGGTTGGTTTGCGGTCTGGTTGTTCGCTAGGTCACCAACGCTGACGCCGCCTGTAGGGAGAGCCGCCGTATCTGAACCAGAATCCGCTCAAGGCCCTGTACATGATCGCGACGCACGGCACGCCGCAGATTCAGAACCCAGATGCGCTCAGCGCAGTGTTCAAGGTGCGACCCTTTTGCTGGAACGCTGATAGGCGATGCTGATTCTTCCTTCGAAGGACTACTTGGCTCGCACGTTGGAAGTAGATGCGGAAAAGCGACCAGACGCGAAGCAAGTCCTCGATGTGCGTCACACCGCTCTACTTGTTCCCCGTCATACGACTAACCCGTATACGGTAGCATCCTTTCATGTCAATCGCGGAGCCGCTCAAGACGCTCGCGCCGTTGATCAAGGTTGCACGCGAGATGAACAAGAACAAACACCAGTAGTAGTAGTCCGCCTCCACTCACGCCGTTGTATTCTCGTATGCCTCGTCTTGCGTGCGTTGTTGCTGTGGATAGACTCTTTCATGTCTCTGCCTTCTCCTGGTCTACGCGACTCCGATGTAAAACCCAGTCTTTCGCGCATCGTATGGTGTCCCCTGTTGTTCAGTTGTTCGTCGTTCCCCATTGCCGGTTTGTTGTCTCACCATCCCCACCTCTGCGGGTGTTCTCACTCGCGGTATATCTCAGTGATTGAATGCAACTTGTCACGCTTTCATGTCAGCTTGTCGGCCGGCACTCTCAGCTATGGCCTGTGTGTGTCAGCATGGGCTTATCGAAATCATCCCTGACCGCCACGGCTTCACCGTCTCGCGGGAGACCATTGGTCGGTCCATGCGATGTTGAGATCATCGTGTTCAACATGTGCACGCAGGATTTCGACGGCTCAGCGACCGTGCAATGCATGGAAACTGCTGCTAAGTTTTTCAGATGCTACTTGCAATCCATTTGATATTTGGCAGCCCGGCAACCTGCGCGTTCCTTTTCTCCTCGTGACGCGCAGGGTTATTAAAATCCTTTAGCACACATGTCTCCTCCGGTTGATATTGTGTTTGAAAACGCCTGGGACGCTGACACGTCAAGGCTTTGGTCAAATTATTCGACAAGACACCGAGCTTAGCATCGCAAATTCACGGCGCGACGTTCGCATTTGGACATGAAAACGAAACCGCAGCAAGCCTCGTGTGGATTTAGGCTGCCTCCACCTTTTCCGAAACTGTGGTTGCTTCATATTGAGCATATATCCGAGATCCAGATGGAGCAGCTTCTTGATTCAATCACTGAACTATCTGACAGACAACATGAAGATCTGTGTCCGCGTAGTGTGTAATGCCTTTCAATTCGTACGCATGTGCGTGTTGGACGACATGTCATCTCATGGTTAATCTCGCATTTCCCCTCAATCGGCCTGCTCAACTTGGACGCTCCAGAGTGGTCGGAACGCATCGTCGCATGCACAGTAGACCTGCCATCACTCGCGCATTTGCGTGAGTCCCGTGCTTGTTCGGTTTTCGGCAGCACGCTTCAGGCTCCCAACGTTGAGCAGCTTCAAGTTGTGACTTTGTCACTATGGATGACGCTTGACCTGATCGGAGCGTGGGGTCGTGTTTCTACCAGCATTGACCAGATCGGCGGTTTCGGGGGTTTGCACTGACCCAGACTCCTAACTCTGGACATGCGCGCCGCACCCGCAGCATCAGTTTCAGAGTCACTAGTCGCTTTTGTTGAAGCGTGCCCATCCCTCCGCCGACTGGCCATAGGATCTCGTCCTCTCCAGGAGGACACGGATACAGCGCCGCATATTGCAGTTACGCTGTTCCGTCTGCTATCAGCCGTTCCACGCAGCCTGCATGAGCTGACTATCAACTGCTACGGATTTACCTACGATTCGGTTTTGGAAGGGTTTGCACCCTTGCTCAAGCGTGTCATGGACGCCGGTGGGCTCCTGTGCCTGTGTGAGGTTGCGCTCGAGTCTACACCCATTGGATACGATACGAGCATGCTTGACAGATTCACTATCCTACCTTTGCTGCTCGCACGAAGGGTAGTAGTCAGGACTCTCAAGGCCATTGGGCCAGCAGCACTATCGTAGGTGGGTAATCCCCGCGTTTGAAAGCATTACGAAACGAATCATCCGACGCGAGCAAGGATAAAGATATCGAATTTCAGCCGATTATATCTCGCTTCAGTGAGCTGTCAACAACGACATGAATAGAAATGTGCAGAAACACGTTACATGTAACGACTTGCTTAGTTCACAAACAAAGACGTAATCCTAAATATGGGCTGAGGGCTCATCAAGATAGACCGCATTGCATTGCTCCGCCCAGAAAGTCATCAGTGGTTAGTAGCATACTGCATTACCTTTCATGGAAAGTCGGACAGCCGTTTTGTATGTATCTGTTTGATACTTGAGCTCGCCAATGAGTGTCACTGTGATAAGCCCAAATCGCCGGGATAAAGAGAAAGCTCTCAGTTCGGCGCGCGTTATGTCAATACAAAACAGCGCTCAATAGTCTGTGACTCCTTGAAACTAGTGGAACTTTAACACAATAGCGAGCGGATTCGCTGACAATGCTATTCGAGTTACTGTCTTTGTCTTGAGCAAAGCTAAAGACACATCCGGTCAGGTCGACAGGTTAAGGAAACAACTCGTGTCTCTCTGGCATAAGGGAAATCTCACCATTCACACCACTCGCCCATAATGACAGGAAAATGGTTTATCAGTATTTACGGTCGTCTAGTGTGACATGAGAATTCGGGCTATTTTGTAATAAGCTCCGACATCAACAGCATCCATAGCGGCTCAGTTAAAATATTAGCCGCGCAAACCTTTCACATCGGTTGAGTCTTCTGTGAAGCACCCATGGCAGGCTCTTCAGACAAACCCAAGAAACTAAGCACCCCTGAATACATACTGATTGAGCCGCTTTCACATTGAACGTTCGACAAGATCCTGGATCTGTGATAAGCACAGACACACCTCGACACTACATATGATGATACATTCAACTTCTCCTAGATCTGTTCCGGTTCCAGCTTTCGTTATGTTGACACGTTTTCTTGACCATCGTTCTCCCGTCGCATTTCGATGTCATGTTCCCGTTCCGGTCGTAGTTTGAATCTTATAAGCGCGCGCACGATAGTGGTAGGTAAAGTCCACCTAGATCGACGCGGCAGTGAAAATCTGTCTTCGAGGAGTGGCTCGGGTCGCCCTTCTTCCGCGCCAAACTCAGCTCCACGGAAATCGGTTGGCGAAGCAGAGAGGTAAGTGGTGCGAGCATGAGCCCCTCTCTGTTCCTCGACTTCGCTGATTACTTCTTTGCATGCTTGACACGGTGCGGCTGAATCAATCTCGCGAACGAGATCGTGAGGAGTTGCGTGTTGGTACTGATAGATGCGTTGGTTCCACAGCTCTGCAGGAAGTGATAACAGCCGTTGACGTATCACCTCCCACCATTCGGTGGAGACAACACGTCCATGTATCGCAAGGGTTGAGAAATGAGCGGTATCTGCAAGTGCGAGCCAAACCCCACGGTCGCCACCGGCTAGTGCGTCCAAAATGTCTTCGAGTTTGTCATCTGCCCCAATAAGGTCTGCGAAGGCCGGATGTGACAGGATAGACAACTCTACAGCGAACATGCGAGCTACGCTGGCGACATCACCGTTCAAACTGCATTGGCTGAGAGCTACCTCCCAAATCGAGGTTAGACCACTCGTACGAAGGTGCCGTCGCTTCAAAACACTTGCTGCGGTGTCCTTCAAGAACGCGCCGGGAAGATCATGACTGAGTATTTTTCGACGTGTGTTGACGTGGTCGGCGATGTGCGACTCCTGCGTGGATTTTGGCTCCAACGCCCGGAGGATACCTCGGATGCTGTCGGTAACTGAAGTACCAGCGGGCTGTATATCGCACAGCCGGAGTAAGACTCCGTTAACGCTACCATCCAATGCTGGGGACCATGAGAGCTGCACTCCTTCACTATACTGTAGCGCGGCAATCAAAATGCGCGTGGCAGCCACCACAGCTACAGGTCCTGACAGTTGTACCGTTCCGCCTGCAGTGTCGCAGGAGAAGCAGGCCAACGCCGACCGGACGTGCTCCAGTACCCACGGGTTTTCCTTTGATGGGATCGGAACGCGAGCCAAGGCCACTCCAAAAACAAACTTGCATGCCTCTAGGTCCTGTGGGAATAAGTCGCCTGCATCTTTCTGAGCTATTACAGTACCCCACGCAAGTGATGCATCGAGCGATCGTTGAGCAGCTGCTGTTGCGAGCAGACCTTTCAATTGCTGCTGGAGTTGACGGCTTCCACGCAGTTCGACCGTCTTTCTCAACCAGGCCTGGACCATAATAAGCACACGGTCGAAGTATTGCGAGTTCGGAGGTTCCTGGCTGACTATATCGACCAGTCCGCAGACAGCAAGTGGGTCATTCAACAAATACGTCTCCGTGTCCAACCTCGCCGCCTCTGCCGCATCAATGACTAGGATCGTCCGTGTTAGCCCGTGTATTTTCTGGCGTGGTCCAGTGCGCTCTTTGATGCAGTACCGTCCGAGATTCTGCATCGTCGTGAGATGCAAGTACCGCAGCGCAGGGCTGCCAAACCAGGAACGATCCCACACCATGTCCGCAAGAATGTCGATATCGTACGTTTGAGCATTGAAAAGAGCACGGACGTCGTCCCTGAATTCATCGGGCAGGGGCCAATCCACATAGAGCAACGTCCGCAGCACCGCAGCTTGGCGCATGTGGAGTAGGTTCTGATCGCGTGCGGTAGTACTGTTACTACGAACGAGCACTTGAAACCTTTGTTCAACAACCTCGCCTACGTGCAAATTTGCTAGTGGGTCTGGGGAAGTCCAACTGAAGCTGTTACGGGCACGATGGTCTAGCGCGCCGATGGCGTCCACGGCGACTCCCACTTCCTCGTCCGTTAGGAGATTATGAATCATCCAGGAGAGGATCTGTGAGTCACGAAGAGGTGCTTTGCCTTCCGTTAGCTGGGTGCCATCGTACGCAGCTGCGCGAAACTCGAGGTAAGATGCTGCGGTGTCCAGTTTCTCGTGATGTACTGCCCTGTCCTTTTGGAACGGCTGCCTCAAGCGCGACGCATAACCCAGTATGGCGTTTTGAGAATAGATTAGTATCCAACGTATGGCATGGCCAATCAATCTGAGGTAAGATAACAGCGGCGTTGTTGTCGGACAATCGCCCCACCACAACGGTGCGGTCATCGAGGCAATGTGAAATAGCGCAAATGCCCCTGTCAGTCCAACTGGAGCCGCGCACATTCTCGGATCCAGGTCAAACAATGACACCAAAAGGCCAAATAGGAACAGATACAAAGCAAGATAGAGTAAAACCGACAGTGTTGAAATGAACAGGCCAATATGCCAACGATCAATTCCTTGTCGATACGCATAGTGTCGCCATGCCCAATTACGCGCGCTTGCAGCTGGCTGGCGTTGCTTTGATGCAAAGTCGACCAGCCATTGCTTCGCGAGAATAGTGAGTAGCGCATCGACGAGGGCGATAGTCAGACTGGCAAACCACAGCCCGTTTATCCAGAGCGCTTGAGTGGTTGCATTCGCATTTGTGAGACTCGGGAGAGTAGGGGGAACGATGGAAGCATTTGCTTGAGCCAGTAGTGCGATAACCGCTTTGGCAGTAATCTCGCTGTAGTCAGGTTGCAGGCGCCGTGAACTGCGCCTCACACGTCAATAAAATGATAGTGAATCACCGCTGTAGACTTGCCTTTCGATGATAAAGGCAGTCGCGACCGCAGAGTAAAGGCCGATCTGGGAAATTTGTGAGAATATCATTGTCGGCGAGTCTGCCGATACTGACGAAAATCAAGAGGACGTCAAGTGTCTTGTGCCATCCATCGAGGAGGTCTTCATCGAGCTCTGTGACCCGATCGCGGTACACACGCCAAACGCGGGCGTTTAGACCAGCTTCTTCGCCAAATATATCAGGTGGATATTTCTTCTCAAATGAAGTAAAGAATTCCGGATTCGGTAAAGGGTAACGGTCTATCACGGGTGGCACTGGTGAGTTGGCGCAATCACCTCGCCTGCAAATGAATATTGCGCGTACCTCTGAGAGGCGGAGCCTCGTCCGAGTTCAGGAATTCTGCTTCGTTCTCGTCGTTCTCAGGCTCTTGCTCTCCATCTCCCGTAGCGTTTTGGGCCATGTCAGGGCCGCCCAATTCGCCGCCACTGATTCCTGAGGTTGCATCGCGTATCTGCTCTGCGGTGCTTTTGCGGGCTGGACGTTTAACGTGCGATGTATCTGACCAATGCCCCTCATGAACCAAGCCTGTGAGCGATTCGTTCTATCTTTCGGTGAGCAAAAAACGTAAAGCTTATTCAAGGGGGTGGCGGCACCTTGTCTGTGTCTGCACGGGCTGTGCGGCGAGATAAACTGCCTGTGGTGTTGCTTCTGTGATACAGCCGCGGCCGAGGAGAAATAGACGGGTTATCTGCATCCATGGTTCTGGCCATTGTACTAGTCATCTAAATGGCGGTCCACAGAGTCCAGCGGAGCAGATCAAGGACAAGTAACGGGAAGTGATAACGGATTGGAGCAGGACGACAAACAGGCAGTCGATGGGAAGGAGGGAGAGCTACAGGAGTGAGTCCGCACCTCTTCCGCGTGGCACTTGGCGCCGGTGCGCACCGGGCAGTGCCCATTGCGCTACATGCGACCTACCATTGTAAAATTGCAGGGTCGCATCGGAGGGTCTCACGTGTGTGGAAATGAACTTACTCGAAGGATAACATAGCCAGCGCAATACTACCATAGCGCTTAGCGCGACATCAAGTTCAGCAGAATTGGACGTGCATTACTGAAGCACCAACATGTTACATACGTAGTTTCAGGCGACTGAAAGAAATGGTTCAGATCATGGCAGTACAATGAGTCGACACGTTCCCGAGAAATAGCCGCAATCCGCGAGAACAGGCGCTGTGAACGATTTCGCATAACACGGTCGAAGGGGTTTCATACTTCCTCCGCGTTCAAGAACTCTAGCCACGGGGCAAAGCTGTCAGCGGCGTAGCGAATACGCGCGTGAAGACAGATCTCCAGCAGCTTGAGACTAAGTAGAAGTTCGCCATCGGGTATCTACAAACGGAGGAATGAGTAATGCAGCATGGCTGGGATTTAGACGCTCTTACCGCATCCTCGGTACAGCTACGTGCGCTGCTAAGAAGAGAACTACGGTATTCTTCGATGTCTTTCATGTCACCTTTGAGAATAACGGAGGGAAGCCGGCGTAAATCACTGTTGATTCACGTCAGTTTAGGCGGCCGACACCTCACGCGAACTATACCTGTGGAAGCTTGTTTCTTCTTCTCGTTCAATGCGTTCAGGCTCAGGCAAACCCAACCCAAAACCAACTTTTGTGTCCGGCGTTTGAGGTACGCGAGCATGTATCACGAGCGCTGTCACTGCATGGACCACCAGCAGGAGCTGCTCAGTTCCGCGGGCATTTACTGACGTCGCTTCGGCGAGGGCAATCACATCCTGCCGGAACGCGGTGGCCGTTTGCTTCGGCAAAGTATCCACGAGCGCAGCAAGCTGTAGTTGGATGCGTCTGAAGTGCTTAGCACTCAGCCGAGGAGTAGAAAACGTCGCGAGAACCTCATTGTTCTGCATATTCTGAATGTGGGCGAGAACTTGCCCGCATTCCAGAGCACGATTGTTGAGGGTGTTAAAAAGGTGCAGATACCAGTGAAGCCGGACATGCGCAACCAAAACTGGGACTGTGCCTGAGCTTGCTGATGGGCCAGGAAGTCTGTTCACTACCTGCAACATGGCAAGTGCAAGTCTGGGCTCATCGCTGTCTCGGGAGGTGAGAAACCGTTGATCGGTGCACCGTCTTGGATCAACGATGAAGTCCGAAAATGACTCGTGAAAGACGCGGATCTGCCAATCCTGCGGGATTTGCATCATCCCGGTG
This sequence comes from Auriculariales sp. MPI-PUGE-AT-0066, assembly GCA_020744175.1. Lineage (NCBI taxonomy): Eukaryota > Fungi > Basidiomycota > Agaricomycetes > Auriculariales > Auriculariales sp. MPI-PUGE-AT-0066. Next base: position 21,767 of record JAGTJP010000119.1, read on the forward strand.
TCCAGCTCCTCTGCGTTAATGAACAATCCCGCAGATGTGCTCGGAAGCACCAAGACGGAAGATAGCGAGGCGAGTAGCGGTTCCAAATCGTGCGGTTCCAGCATCAAAACACCGGAGAGTATTTCCGCGCAAACATCGTAGTCACCGAAGGTCACGAGAAGCAAGAGCAGTCGCAGCCGTACGTTGATGTCCGAGGCAGGATCGGGGTTGAAAGCCATTCTCTGCAGTACTGCAAGATGAAGGCGGTCAAGGTAGCTGTACGGGGATTGATCGTGAGGACCGGTAAGACGGGACGCTCGCGCCATGTATAAAATGTCGCTGAGTCGCGTGATCGGCGACGCTCGCCGATCGCCGATCCAAAGCAAGACTGTTGATGCGTATACGAAGAGCTTCCCGGACAACGTTACAAGCTCGTCGATCTGCTCTTGAGGTGGCCAGCTGGAAGGAATACTGGGAAATTGTGACCTGATAGCAGCGAAGCCGGTAGTAACGAATACTCTAATATCGGCTGATACAACTGTCGCCTCAACGTTGTGGAGCATGAATGTCTCTCGCGCGTCCTGGGCGCCGGCAAATGCACGATCCAGCATTACACGAAGGTCCACTTCGTAGCGGCTGGTCATAAAGAGTTTCACGTTGCGACCGCCATGGTTTAGCGCCTGGAGCAATGTCGCGAGCAGGCTTAGACCATCCGGACCACGGAGTTCTTCACACTCGTCCATGGCATCAATGACGAGAGCTATGTCCGGTAGAGCAGTCTCATTGCCTGCCCATATAGCATTGATTGGGTCGACGAGCAACGCCTGGGTCTGGTTCGCTATTGAGCGTGACAAAATTGGGGGCTGTGACTGCAGGGCGTGAATGATTTTGCTCTGAGCTTGCGGATCGCATTGAGCGAGCTGGTAGGCTAATGTGGAGATCATTGCTCTCATTGTACAACGCTCCGGAGCGTGGTGTGAGATGAAAAAACTCAGGACTTTGAAGCCCGAAGCCTCAAGTTGACGACAGACGGAACTGGCAATAGTAGATTTCCCTGGTTCATTTGTAAGCAATAATGTACGGCATGCACATAGAAACGAACCTGTGCCGGCCATACCAGCCAGCCAATATGCTAACGGTCCGGTGCCGCTGGTTGCCCACTTCAGAATCGCAGCGAGGATGTTCACACGGGTTCCTTCGGCGCATGGTTGTGGAGCCGCTGCTGAGTAGTGCGTCGCACTGTGAACAGGCTTTAGAAGCTCGTGCAGTTGTTCTGAAGCGGTAATTAGATCAATATTTTTTCATAGATTGTGACAAATGCTTACCGCGTTCTCGAGCGTCAGCTTGCTCTTTGCTCGCAATATTTGCCTCACGCTGCTGCTGGGCATAGCGCTCACGAGCCTCTTCCGCTCTTTTGAACTCTTGTTGAACGCGCTCGTCTACCTCCTGACGCTCTCTTTCAGCCCTCCCTGACTCCGCAATTAGCAGGTTAAGCTTTGCTGCAACGCGCGCAGCGGCGATGCCGGTCTTCCAACGTCGGCGGGCGAGCTGCCCAGCTGCGTGTAATGCACGTGCCTCCTCCCCCCGCTTGAGATCTAGCTGAACTCCCTCCTCCTTCTGACTTCGTTGCTGTTTGGTCTGCGCCGCCGCCGCACCATGCTCGCTGAACCTTCCGGCAGCACGCACGGTGGTGATGGAAGTCTTCCAGCGTTTACGCGCGAGCGAAGCGCTCTCCTCCGCCTCAGCTCGCTTCTGTTCAGCCCGGGCCGTAGCTGTCGCTCCATGCTCGCTGAACCGTCCCGCAGCGCGAACAGTGTTGACCGACATCTTCCAACGCTTACGCGCCAGCAGCGCAGCAGCATGACGCTCCTCCGCGTCGCGTAACTCCCGCCCGATCCTTGCTGCCGTTACCGTGCCTCGCTCATTGAACCTCTTGGCAGCGCGAACAGTGTTTATGGTGGTCCTCCAGCGCTTCCGCGCGCGTAGCCCGTTAGCTTCGCGCTGTTCCTGGTCCACATCCTCATCTTCGCCCTGATCGTTTTCGTCCTGGTCCGTATCCCCATCTCCATCCGGATCCTCTTGCAGTCTCCGAGGAATTCGCTCCTTGGCTCTGCGCAGATCCCGTTTATCCGTTTCGGCCGCCTTTCGTTGAAGTTGGGCTTGCTTCTCTTGCTCGACCCTGATGTTGCCGCAGACCTGGTGCACTTCCTGAATGCGATGCTCCGTATGAACGTCTGCCGAAATCTAAATTTTGGGTCAGCACAATGTCCTGCGGGCACAACTCTCTGCTAACCCCGAAGGCTACCGCTGCCCGAGAGATACGGCACTGCATGTTGGTTATCTCGTCCGTAGTGGAAGCTGTAAGACAGGGACAGATGATCCGCACGATCCTAGTGAATATGCCAGGCGGCTTAATGCCGGTGGTTTCCGCAACAAAGTCTCGGGCTAGTTGTATAACACTGCTAGCTTGATTAGATGGAAGGAGAGGGAGGTTGCGGGACTTACCCGACGAATGTATGCACGTCAATGCCCAGGTGATGCACCTCATCTCCCGGCCGATTGCGCAGTGATAGAATGACCTGCGCCTGAACGGCTGCTGCGTGCTCATACAGGCCCATCAGGTCTTCCTTGTGCTGCTTCGCCGTCTGTAGTGGATGCGAGAATGTGAGATATGAAGGCACGGACTCTCACAAGTGTCTTACCTCGACATGCTCGAAGATGGCCAACACCACTGAGAGACTGGGCTCCAAAATACTGCTGAGCGAGTGCGGCAAGGCCGCCATCACGACCCGTATGACGCTAAACACGGAATTGAAGTCACGGTGCGCCATATCGACAGCAGAACAGAAGGCAGAAACGCGGGAGATTGCTGCATGCGACACGCTGCACGCAACTTGCAACATGCGACGTGTGCATGTCTGTCGGCGCTGGCGCGCAAAGCAGGGTCGCTGCGCTCAACGACCGCCGGAACCCCGACCGCCGGCAAGTTGTATCCGCAGATGGAGCTTCTGAATGCCTAGGGCCGGCGTCGACCTGCAACTGCAAACGTAAGAGTAAGGCAGATAGAGCGTGTGGTTGTGAGCTCCAGCTCGTATCGCATTAAACGAGATATTGATCGGGACATTGGCCTATATCCACGTGTCTGCCATGCGTTGGTGCCCATCGCCCTGAGAAGGTTTCTATGGCCGATATAAGCCCGAGACCGCGAACCATGCCCGTCCCGATGAGTAATATAACGGTACGCCGTGGGGACGAAAGATGGTTGCGGTGTTTTCGCGTTCGCGGACAGGGACAGCCTGAGAAAACTTTGCCGCGCACGGCAATACGATTTGTGGCCTAGTCTTTCCCACGTGGTAAGCTTCCTCCGCCTCCGCCCTGCAAATCGCGCTCAGTCGGTGGAGCCGTCGTGCCTCGGACAGTTTTCATCACCAATTTACGCAACTGAATGAATGCTATCTAAAAAATGCAATTTGAGAGATCCTGATTGCCAAATTCTGATGATGGTAAAATTCCGATGATAGTAAAATGAAGATCCTGACTCCCGTGAAGCATTATGTAGGAGCTGAACAGCGGGTTGTCTGCGGATGCAAAACCCGTGCCTACGGTCGGGCGCCTTCGTTCCCGGCCGGGTTCGAACGGGCGGCGGTGTGGCCGTGCGTCACGATTGACACTGGCTCCGGAAGTGATGCGGTAGATCTCGTCTTTCACTCGCTTACCCATCGCACACAGAGCTCGATGTCCTCTGATACCAACGATGGCAATAGTCTGCTTTCAGGCTTCTCGAAACTAAGCCTCGGTGCTGGCACAGATGCCGTCCCTGTGGCCGCATCTACGCACGCCGCGTCTTTACCCGACGAGCTACTCTGCGAGATATTCAGCTACGGTTCCGCTGGTCCAGGTGATTTTCCAGTTGGCAGCATGATTTCGTCCAACACGGGGCGCGCGAAGTCGCCATTTTTACTCTCAGCTGTGTGCACACGGTGGCGCGTCGCTGCTCTAAGTAGCGGTAAACTCTGGCATTACATTTTGATCGGCGCACGCGAGCCCGACGAGACCATCATACGCTACGTTCGGATCCTCTTCGATCGCTCTCGTGATGTTAGCATTGATATAGTGTTCAAACACATCGACCATAAATATGACAACGCGTACGCAACGCTCTTCGGTGTACTCGACGTGCACAGAGATCGGTGGCGGCGATTGATCGCAAAGTTTACACCCCAGATGACGGATCAGATGCTCAAGCTGTTGTATGGGGCAACACCAAGGCTGAGGACCGTACAATTCTCCCTGCAAGCAGACGTCAGGGACAACTCGTTCAACATGGGCGTCGTCGAAACCCTACCGGACGCAACATTCAAAGACGAATTGTTCCTTCGGGACGCCCCAACTCTCTACTGCCTGACACTAGTCAATATGCCTCTTGTCTGGAAGTGCTGGCCAATTACGCGACAACCAAAGTTGAAGATGATCGAGATGCTACAGAACACTCTCATCCTAAATGAACTTTGGCCAATACTGCACCATCAGAACGAGATAGAGTGGCTTTTCCTCGGCGCTATCTCAGTTGTACGGTCTGCAGATTCCGAAGTCGTCGAGCCGATTACGCTTCCTGCTCTCGACGGCCTGTGGATAGAGCACGAAGCCGACGCGCTATTCCACCATTACCCTACAGTACTACACATGCCGGCACTCGTCGAGCTGACTCTCGAAGGCGTCCTCTTCCGCAACCTCCCCAACCTGTTCGTTCACGTGACGTCGACAACTCATCTGCGCGAGCTTTGCATCCGGCGTGTCGGCGCGTTTGGACGCGTCGAAGTCGAGATCCTGCAGCTGCTCGAACGCATCGAGTCGGTGCAGTTCATGTGGAGCCCTATTCCCGCCGCACTGCTGACGCGGCTTATTTCGAGTGAGCGCGACGCGGTGATGTGGCCGCGCATGGTGTATCTCGAGCTGTACGCATCAATGATGGATTCTGAGTCTGCAAATGAGCATCACGCTCTTGCACTCGCCAAGATGCGGTCGGAGCCGGGACCGATCGAAGGGGATCAAAAAAATCAGAGACCGAAGTGGATGAGGTGTGAATTCGTCATCTCAGGAGATGGGCACAGTCTTGGCGAGGACGAGGTCAACGAGATCCGTAATATTGAAAAGCAGGTTGAGCTAGCCAACAAGAAATAATTTCTCGTCGGCCGCAATATCAGCAGTTTGAGACATCGCTCGACCCGGAGACAGTGGTTCATAATTAAAATGAACCGGATTTATTTCCTAAAGTCTGGTTTGAACACTGATATCTCTGGTTAATGCGGGGATTGGTTACTCAGTGAACGTGCTGAGACCCGGAATTGAGGCGCGCTTGTTATCGATCCTGACGGTGTCTAGGTTTGGGTATGACGTGCTTTCTACTGTGACACGATGAGCACGAGACACGTATATGTCTCAGTGTTTCACCCACCCGAAGCTGACTCATGGCCTCATATCAGGTTCATATGTCTGAGGCTGCAGTGAATCATCCACCGACCGTCCTCGAAGTTTAGAGTAGCCAAACTTGAAACTGCACATCCGGCCTGTAAGCCACATTGTCACACATTCACATCTGGGATGCAAAAGTTTAGATATTGAAAATTATAATTTATGTGTTAAATGACCACACAAAGCATGTGGCAGGAGCAGGGATGGCATGCGGCGAGAAAATCAAATTGTCGGGCGAGGAGGTGAATGCCACTCCGGACCTCCTACCGCCGCAATGTGTTTCTCTTACCCCCACAAACTTTCTCTCACCACATAGGCATATTTCTCTGTTGATTTTCCATCATGTTTGTCTGTACTTTGTTGTGATTTTCTTGGTTCCGTAGTAGATAGTCACCACCCAACACTCCGACTGCCACTGATCAAGCACGGATTGTCACCCTGATTCATACGCACCATGGATGTAATCTAGCATGTCACTGATCATAATCGGAGACTTTAATGCATTTAGCCCATGATATGGAGCTGCAGTGAGTGCTGAATGCGAAACCTGGTTTTGAGCAAAACAATTGTTCCAATGATCTCCCACCACCACATTCCCCATCACGTTCGTCCAGCTGAGATAACCATCGTTCAACATAGAAAAATTCTTTAGAACACAGCGAGGGCTACCTGAAAATGGTAGGACAGGCATTTATTCTTCGAGGAATGTCCTCTACACTGCACTTAAAGTGCAAAACATTGGAACAATTGTTTGAGTCACTGTATATCGAGAAACTTGACCAGGGACCAATAAATTGGAATTGATATCGCCTTATGATAGATTGCCGATTAAGATTCCAGAGATGTGAGGCAGTCGAACGACCAGTGACATTTTTCTCAAATCCCGCGCCACATTGTTTGCTTCTTCGATTGCGTCTTCACCCCGATCTCCCCTCAGTTGCAGCACAGCCCTTCGCCACCTTCACCTCATATCGGAAATGAACATCGCAGAAGCTCCAAGCACTGAATTAAAACTGCATACACGACAGTGGCACATTCTATACCACAGGTTACTTCGACTAGGCAAGTTGCCTTCACGGGATTGGGCAAGTTGGGCGCCGAGCAACAAGCAAGAGAGAAGGATAGTATATATAGTGTGTATCTCTCTCTCATTCTTTGGATGCCAGACGCCGTTTCCCAGATCTATTATCGATGGCCTCGACGATGTCATCCCCGGTCACATCGCAACCTCTCGAGAGCAATGGCGCGCTTGCAAACATTCTAGACGAGCTGAAAGCCATACGGCGCGAGAACGGCGAGAGCAAGAAGGAGATTATCAAGCTCAGAGAAGACATCTCTGCACTTCGACAGGACAACGAGCAGCTCAGAGAAGACGTCTCTGCACTTCGGCAGGATAACGAGCAGCTCAGAGAAGACGTCTCTGCACTTCGGCAGGACAACGAGCAGCTAAGAGCCGCACAGGCCAATATTGGTGCTACACTCGAGCTCGAAAGCACCAAGATGAGCGCCAATATAGCTCGCCTCGTCACAATATCCGACTCGAAGTATACCGGGTCCAGTCAATTAGCGAAGGGGCACCCTATCCCGCCGCCGTCGCCGTCAGCACCGCTGCAGAAGGCATGGTACTTGCGCGTCTGGGACTGGTTGACCGGACTCGAGCTGTTTGGACCGGAAATGCGGCAGATGTGGCTGAAATGTCTCGCCACGATCGCCGCGATCGGGATATGTCTCAAAGGGGGGGTGCTGATCCGCAGTCAGGACGTGATAGGATTTTTACAGGCTATCGGGCTCGTCTGAAGGCAAATTCGGGGGGTTTTGTTTTTGGACGCAAAGCCGAGCGTAGGTGTCGACTAGTACCATATTCCAAGCGCAAATTCAACAAACTACCAGAATCGACCCACCTGCAGAGACAAATGTCATAAATGAATTTAACTGCGTTTCAAGTGAGGACGCGGTACAGTGGCCGCTCGTCTGAAACGACCGATCGAAAATTCTAGTTGATGTCGAGGCGGGGAGTAGAAACGCTCACCGAGAGAGAGAGAGTTTGATTCACCCATGGGACAATGAGGCAGTCACGGCGCTCACTGGTAGAAGGGGTTTGCATCATCATCATTCTACACATTATGCCAGACGAGTGTCCCAGATCAAGCTGTCGACTTGGTGAAGAGATGAAGATGAAGGAGAAGAGGCAAAGACCGAATGCGAGGGGGGACATTAATCTCAGTTCCAGAATAACTCGGGTCTCTCAATGTTTTTTTTTTTTTTTTGGTCGCACGAGAACAGACAGCAGATTGAGCCTGGAGAGGTTTACGGCGAGGCGTAGGGTGGGTGAGTCAAGACACAAAGGAGACGCGCGGGTGCGACCGACGCGCGGTCCGGAAGGACAACGGCCGGATCGGGACTCTAACTCTTGAACGAGAGGACGGGACCGGCCTGCCAGCTGAGCACACACGTCTGCACGCCCCCGGGGGTCTTGCGATGTTGTACTAGGCCACGCAGCGATATAGGAACTCTTTATGGACGACGAGCAAGAGCAGCAGCCAAGCACCAGCACGAGCACGAGCACCCGCAGCACACGCCGCAAGTCTGCCGCAGCATCTACTTTCAAGCCAGCAGAGTCGAGCAGCGCGCCGCCGAGGAGACGCAGGTGAGAGCGTTTGTTCGTCCGTGTGCCCTGCGTGTCCAATATCGGATCGTGGATCGAATTTATAATATGAACGGTGGCTGGTAACCGGCGTTTATACCCGCGACCCGACCTACGCGCCCTTTTTACCCCATATCCGCGTGTTGATCGCTAGTTTGCTGACCATGTGTTGGGTCTGCGATGCGCTCAGTACCCGATTCTCGACCGCCACCACCACAGACCACTCGGCCAGCGCATCCACTTCCATACCCGCAATCCCACAATCCGACAAAGCACGCGGCAAGAAACGCGCAGAACCCGAACCCGACTCCAACGACGACGACGACGACCAACCCGCCGACCAGCCCAGCAAACGTACACGATACTCGCTGCGCGCCCGCAAACCACCACCACCACAGCCAACCACCACAACGATGACCAAGAAGAAAGCGTGCGTTACTGATCACAATTGACTCGACACCGTCCGTGCTGACTCTTTATCCTTGGTCATCTCTCGCTGTGCATTGTGTGTACTTGTACCCCCCTCTACGCGTCATTCCACGCGACATTCGCGCCGTGCACCTTCAACCTTCCCCGCGCGCGCGCGCCCCGACAGCGCCACTCGCGCAAAGAAATCGACGAGCGGGCCTGACGCCGAAATGGACGCGTCGGGTTCAAGCGCCGTCCCAGACGCCGGTCAAGAAAACGACAACGACGTCGATATGCCCGACGTCAGCGACCACGGCGACGGCGGTGACGACGACGATGACGACGACGACAATGAAGCAGAGGGCGATACAGCTGCTGCTCCGCCTGTTGCTCCTACCGCTCCTGTCACAGGTACGACGCCGAACCCCCCCACCCTTTTTTCATTTCATTTGTTGTTTCGTACTAACCTCGTTTAGCTGAAGCAGAAGCCGCCTCACCACCCGCCGCATCCATTCCTCCCGCAGCGAGAAGCAGCTGCAGCCGCCGCAGCCGCCGCTGGCATTCCTCCCGAACTGCTCGGCTTTGCATTCGGCAACCCGATGGGCATGGGCTTTGGCAACCTCGGCGCGCGCCTCAAGAGCATCCTCGGCCGTATCAAGCGCGGACCCGACTCGAGTGCGTCTAATCTTACCGCTTCATATCGTCGAGACCTCGCTGACCGCTCGCAAAGACCCCAACAACCGTCTCATCGCCTTGCAGGAACTCAGCGAGATCCTCAGCATGTCCACTGAAGAGACGATCGGCGGTGTCTTGAGTGTCGATGCCTTTGTGCGCGAGCTCGTTGGCATTCTCGCCGGTCGCGACGTCGAGCCCGGTGAAGCCGACGGTGATGGTATGCTTTACTACTCTGTGTGTATTGCGCTTACTATATATGCAGGCGGCGAGGGAGAGGATCATGATGATGACGACGACGGCGAAGGGGACGAGGATAACGAGAACGAGAACGAGAATGGCGATGGTGAGGACAACGAGGACCGCGAGGACGAGAACGAAGGAGAAGGTGCGCCCATTATGTTCTTTCGCCTCGCACTATGGCTGATACTCCTGTCTAGTATCGCCTTCACCACCTCCAGCTCCAATCGTCGAAACTGTCGTCGAGTCGACATCGTCATCTTCCTCTCAGGCTCCTGCACCAGACGCAGAGACCATCACATCTTCCTCTTCCTCTTCCCAGCCAGCCGAACACACCGCATCTGAGCCGGTGGTCCCACCGGTGCAGCAGATAGACAGCGACGCGCCTGCCGAAGTCGAAGTCGAGCGCGCACTTGCTGCCACCGACGAGACGATGCCCGATGTTCAGTCAGAGTCTACATCTGAGCCCGTCGGCGTCGTCCCCGTTACCGACACGACGGACACCGCCGTTGCACCCCCAACGACCGACGCGACTGACGTTCCAGCTCCCACTCTCGACGCTCCCGTCCCCGCTCCCGTCACCGACGCAATGGACGTCGAACCCACCCCTACAGATATCCTCGCGCTCGACGCCGCTCTCCGGGACCTGACATCGCCAACTCACCACCCGCCCCGACTTCAGCAGCCCCAATACCCGTCCCAGTCTCTCCGCCTTTTATCCCATCATCACCACCACCACCGCCACCACCTCAGATGCCCGCCGTCCCAAACGCTGGGTTCGCGGTCCACGACGACGATGACGACGAAGATGCGGCGTTAGCGGCTGCGCTGGCGGCCAGTGTCGCCGATGCGGGTGTGCCGTTTGATGCCGGCATGGGCATGGGTATGGATATGGGCGGTGGTGGTGCGGGAGAGTTCGGTATGTGTGTTTCTTTGCTTTGGGTTTCGGTTTCCTCTCTTCGTTCTTTGTTTTTGTCCTCGTTTTATCCCTCGCCCGCGTTCGCGTTCGCATCCCGCATCCGCGCACCCTCTCATCGTCCACGTCATCCACGCCTTCCCCACGCGCCTCATCAACCATGCGCTGACGCTCTTTTAACGCAGGCTTTGGAGCAGGCAGCGAGACGGACATGCAATGTCAACTCCTCGCGTGTCGATGTCTCGCAAATCTCATGGAGGCGCTCCCTGGTAGCGCGCATACGCTCGTATATCACGGTGCTGTCGGCGTGTTGTGTGGAAAGGTTAGCAAGCGTTCCTCATCCTTCTTTGGATTTGTCGGTTGATACTGACTTCTGTTATTTGTCTACTCACCCACTCGCTCACCCACTCGCCTCCACCCACTCTCGCCCGTCTGCGACTCCCTCCCCGCAGCTACTCGAGATCCTCGATATCGACCTAGCCGAACAAACGCTCTCGACGCTCGAAAAGCTCAGCGAAGAGTACCCATCGGCCATCGTGCGCGAAGGTGGACTACAGGCCCTGTTGGGTTTCCTCGATTTCTTCGGGAGCAGCTCCCAACGCACGGCTTTGCAAGCCGCGAGCAACTGTTTGCGTAATGTGGGAAGCGAGAGTTTTGGGATGGTGCAGGGTGTTTGGGGTGTCGTGTGTGCTGCGCTCGCGTTAGTTTTTTTATTATTCTGGATGGCGGGAACTGATGCGGTGACTAGGTACGCGGATGCACGGTGTGTGGAGCAGGCGGCGATGTGTGTCATTAGGGCTATCGAGAGCTTTGCGCGGGTATCGGGCGGCGTGGGATACGTGCGTATCTCTTTGCTTCTTCATTCGGTAAGTTACGTCTGCTGATGTTGGTGATGCAGCTGGACCAGCTGCTCGCGGACGATGAGGGGACGACGGTACGTGCAATTGCGGGTTTGATCGGACCCGGTAGCGTTGTCGGCGCGCAGACGCAGACGCTTTTGCTCCGGTACGTCTAATTTTTCTGCGCTGGGATGAGGATATGGGCATGCTGAATAGGTGTTGTATAGCGGACTGAGCACGGCTGCCCGCGTAAGCGCCAAGGTCACCATGGCGCTGCTCGAGCGCGACAACCGCGTTGTCGATATCTTGTTCACCATGCTCACCGGTGCGTCCCAAGCCCTCTTCTTCCTGGTAATCTTCGTCTTGCTAAGCTATACCAGGCGTCACGCCACCGAACGACGGCGTCACGCTCGCTTTTGGCGATATGATGGTCATGCAGACTGTCGCGCAGCGGCCCAAGGAGCAGGTCGAAGAAGTGTTGGCGCTCATCTGCGAACTGATGCCGACATTGCCCAAGGGTGCGTCTGCTCCGTCGTTCCTTTTTTGTCATCGGCGTACTCACCCATGTTCTCATAGATGGCATAATGGACCCGCGCACGTACACGGAACGTGCCTTGCAAAAGCTCGCCAAGACCAAGGCCAAGGCCGACCGTCGTGCTGCGCGCGCAGCGGGTACAGCGCCCGTTTTACCGACGCTCGTGTCGCTCCCGCCCAGTGCGTCGAGTTCGAGCACCAACGTCGCCGAGATGCAGGAGCCCGAGGCTGCACCTGCTGCCGCTGTATCTTCTGAAGCTGCACCGCCGGCGGAAGTGCCGCCTCCGACGAGGACGGAGATGTTGCGCGGACGACAGGATATTGTGTTGCGGTTCATGAGACTTGTGGTACCGGTGCTGGTCGAAGTGTATGGCGCGAGCGTGCTCGTGAACGTGCGGACCAAGGTGAGTGGTCTCCAGCTTTTGTGTTGCTGTATGCCAAGCTCATATGGCGTCTTAGTGCGTTACGGGTATGCTCAAGGCGTTGTTCTTCCTCGACGCAGACGAGATGGCCGGTGTTCTTCAGGTACATGACATATATATCAGGCATTTGCAATCGTGCGACTGACTGATTGCTGTTCATCTAGAACGTTCCTGTTGCTGCATGGGCTGGTGGTGTTTTGTCATCTTCCGATCGACCTCAACTCGCCATTGGCGCACTCCAACTGGTCGAGCTGCTTCTCTCCAAAGCAGCTCCCACCTTCCGCTCAGGCTTCCGCCGCGAGGGCGTCCTGCACGAGGTCGAGCTTGTCGCCGAGCGCGAGCTCACGACCGCCAAGGTTGTCGCTCCTCCTCCGCCGCCCACTCCCTTGCCGCTGCCGGTAGACTCCAGCTCGACACCCGTACCAGTACCCGCACCGGCCGAGGCTACTCAAGAGAAGGAGAAGAGTGCTAGCTCCAAACCGCCGTCTGACCCACAAGATGCGCTGGTCGTGCGCGCACGCATCGTCAAGTTTAAATACCTTGCCCCAGACGCGGACGATGCGGACGACGTACTCCCGCGACTGCGCCTGCTCGGCGAGACGCTCAAGAATCCAGCTATCTTGGTACATGAAGCCGAGGATATGCTCAAGATTGTGGCGAACGCGTTTACGGGTGGGCCGCAAGGCGCCGCGTTGAGCTCGTTCGAGTTCGTCCAGAGCGGGCTGGTGGATGGGTTGCTAGAGTGGGCGACGGCCGATGGGTATATAGGTGCGCGCCACCTCTGACTACGGCGTTGATTCATGCTAACCATGGTCTTGAGTAGTTGACAAGACGACTCGCCAGAAGCTGCTTTTGGACGCACTCACTGCTCCGCCAGCTACAACGGACAAGGCGCTTGTTGCGCAGCCGACTGCGTTTGCGACCCTCGTAAGGCGACTACAGGATAGTCTTACGCGCATGGAGAATTTCGAAGTCGTCACTGTCGGAAGCGGTCTCGATGGTAAGAATGTGTCTTATTTGCCTGTCAGACGATGACTCATTTCTTCTCTCACGCAGACGCACGCCGCACATCCGCATCCATGCTCGCTCGCCAAGTCCGCCTGCGACTTATTCCAGAGGACGGCACCACTGTTCCGCGCGGCGCGGCCAACATCGCCATCAGCATCCATGGTCTCGCGACGTTCCAGGCGCTGCACGACTATATGCGCCCACGCATTGCAGGTGTACTGCCATTCGGACACTCGCCCGCGTCTGCCGCATCATCGCTCAACAGGATGATGAACAGCTTGAACGCGCTGCGTGCTGCAGGTGTGCCTGTACCCGCGTCCTTTGCTCGCGTTGCAGCGGCAGCCAATGCGGCAGCCGTAGCTGCGGGTTCCAGCATGTCGTCTAGTGCGCCGCCCGCCCTACCACCGATCTCTGCTGCAGCAGCGGGTAGCCCAAGCTCGGCACTGGCAGAGGCTCTCAGACGCAGCCGCCGCTTGAGCGAAAGGACTGACCGACCTCCCACGCCTGCAGCTCCTGCAGCGGAGGAGGCGATGGACGTCGATCAGGCGGGACCAGAAGACTCTCCAGGAACGCCCTCTGCGGCTGCTACATCTGCTGGCAGCGTCGTCCTCGCTGCTGCCGAAGACGACGATGACGAAATCGCGCAGGAATTCGTGGATGATCCCTTCACCGGCGATGTGAGCCGTGCTGTTAAGCTCTTAAGCAACATACTGACGAGTATACCCGACACTTCAAGGTATTCCAGGCTGCGGAGGGCGAAGGCGCCGCTGCCGATGCTGACGAGAAGCTCACCAATGTCAACGTCACGGATGGTGCGCGCGTTAGTTTCGCGTTCATGTTCGCTATGTCTAACCATTTTCATGCCCAGACGGGAAAGACGGGCTGAACATCACGGCGCAGACCCCTCATGGAACCCGTGTCGCAACGCCAAACCCAGCCGCGACCCTTGCTTCTGCAGTCCTTCCTGCGCCAATCCCAACTCATGCTGCATCAACATCAGCTGCAGCCGCCTCTTTGCCGTCGCTACCTGTTACACCGTCAGGTAGCATCGTGCCACGCATGTCGTACGCGAACATCACCCGGACCGGTCCGAAGCCAAATGAGTGGCACCTCGAGTTCAATATCGAAGACGTCCCCATATCCGTCGAGACAACAGTCTACGGTGCTGTTTACCAGCACGAGATGCGCCGAGCGGCAGCTGCGAGCACGCCGTTTGCGCCGAACAACGTTTGGTCCGCCAATGTGGTCGTCAAGTATAAGAAGGTCCCTGGTCCCAACCCCACGCCTGCACCCGCGACGGATGCGGATGGCGATGTCAAGATGAAAGACCGCTTCGCGTCTCCGCCTGCGCTCGCATCGCTCCCAATAGAAGCGCTGCACACCAAGATACTTCGTCTCCTGAAGGTTCTCAATCGTATCAATGCGGCGCTCGGTGACAGGTACTTCTCAGACAGCGATCAACGCGCGCCACTGCCCGAGTCGGCGTTTGTGAACAACAAGCTTACCGCCAAAATGACGCGCCAACTTGAGGAACCCATGATCGTCGCTTCATCTTGCCTGCCTGACTGGTCCATCGATCTCGTTCAGCATTTCCCCTTCTTGTTCCCGTTCACCACGCGGTACAGCTTCCTCCAATCGACCTCGTTCGGCTATGCGCGCCTCATCCAGCGCCTACAAGCACAGCGTAACCCGAGCGACCGGCGCGATGACGGGTTTGCACAGCTCGGACGCATCCAGAGACAGAAGGTTCGCATCATGCGTCGACACATGTTGGAGAGCGCAGTCAAGGTGTTTGAGCTGTACGGCAGCAGCTCGAGTATTCTTGAGGTGGAGTACTTCGAGGAGGTTGGCACAGGTCTCGGACCGACACTCGAGTTCTATGCCATGGTCTCTCGCGAGTTTGCAGGGCGCAAGCTGAAGCTGTGGCGCGATGCCGATTCGACCAAGGAGGGACCGTACGTCGACCACCCACTAGGACTATTCCCGGCCCCGATCGCCCCTGGCGAGGAAGGTCCGGACAAGAAGTAGGTCGTCGGAAGAGCAGGAAAACACAGTACAGCTGACCCGTACGCAGACGTGTTATGCAGATTTGCAAGACAATTGGCCAGTTTGTTGGCAAGGCGCTGCTCGACTCACGCATCATCGACATGTCGTTCAACAAGGTTTTCATGAAGTTTGTGCTGGAGGAAAACGTGCCTCTTACGCTTACGACGCTCGAGGTACGTCTGTCAATCTATCAAAATCGCTTTATCCCTGAACTTTGCTTCTAGCAAGTGGACCGTGCTCTCGCACAATCGCTTGCTAAGGTGCAAGCATTTTCTGACGCTAAGCAGACCATTGAGGCGAACGGCAGCATGGTTTGTCATAGTCTAGTTCTCATAACCTCTCGCTAATGATCTGGCAGTCATACAGCGAGAAACAGACCGCTCTTGCGAACGTCCGTATCAATAAGGCGTCTATTGACGACCTCTCCCTCGACTTCACCGTCCCTGGCTACAACATCCCGCTCATCGTATGTTGCACCTGTCCTTTGACTGCGAGTGCATTCATATAAGCCTGACCACTTCGGTAGCCCAACGGCGCGGACACGCTGGTTAACATGAACAATGTTGACACGTACATGGTCATTGTGCTTGAGTTTCTCTTGGGCGAAGGTGTTGCGTCTCAAGCAAAAGCTTTCCGCGAGGGCTTCTCGAAGGTCTTCCCCGTTTCCGACCTCCAGATCTTCACGGCGGATGAGCTCGTTATGATATGCGGCAACAGCGACGAAGACTGGTGCTCAGAGAGTGAGTCCCACACCTTGCTCCTTAGGACACCTGCGCTGATGATGCCCCCGACAGCCCTGAACGAATCCATCAAGGCCGACCACGGCTTCAGCATTGACAGTCGCGCTATTCGCGATCTGATTGCTGTCATGTCAGAGTACGATGCTCCGACACGGCGCGACTTCCTTCAATTCATCACCGGTAGCCCGAAGCTCCCCATCGGAGGTACGTGTTGCCTCGCCTAACTATTCTTGATCTCTGCTTAATGTGCTTCTCTCTGCTATAGGCTTCCGTGGATTGAATCCTCCACTCACGGTCGTCCGCAAACCGCACGAATCGCCACTGAAGCCAGACGACTACTTACCCAGTGTCATGACATGTGTCAACTATCTCAAGCTGCCCGAGTACAGTTCGCGTCCAGTGCTTGCCGAGAAGCTGCGCACGGCGATGAAGGAAGGTGTTGGTAGCTTCCATCTCTCATAATATGTCTCGCTGCTCGAACTCTTCTTTGCTCGTGGACCGCATTCAACGTTCTCTTATCTCGCGAAGTCGTGTCTGGGTACTTTCTCCCGTAGCCGTGTTCCCTCCTGTACTATCCTACGTTCTCATACTGATCTCTGTGCATCCACCTCATTCCTCGAATAAATAGCTTCATCGTCTCCGTGCCTTCGTGAACGGTGGCCCTCTGCGCTAGTACTTCACGACGTTGACTAACCTTTCTTGCGTGGCAGAATGCTGTTCAGATTTCGGTGTCTCCACGTGCATTGCCGACCAAGACTTTTACTCCCGGCGGATCCTAAGGGAAGACTAACGACCGTCTAACTCCCATACACACGAGCGAACCCACCCGTGATGCATTGTTCACCGCTCTCAATCGTCGTCGAAGATGAGCAAACGTTCAAAGCTTTACTCACAATCTTGGATGCTCGCAACAACGTCGCACACTGCGCCCGTTTGCTCGCCATTCGGCACTCCATCTTAGGCCGATCGGCAGCCGTATCGAAGTCAAAACTCCATCATCTGATTGCCCTGTGCTCTAATGTTCAATCGCTCGCCTTAACGGAGGTCACGTCAGACCAGTTGAACGCACTAGTTGTCCATCTGACCCGCGACCCGCATACCACTGCCTCGTTCTATCAATCGCTCTGGCAAGAAATTACAAGCATGGGCGTGGCCAACCCCTATTTTCGCCTCTCGATTCTAACACGCACCGCACAGTCGCTCACGCTTCAATATGTCTCCCAAAGCTCGACTGGCTATGAGCCGCGCATCGTTGCGCATGTCCGAGATATTGGAGACCATTTCGTTGCCGAGAGAATCATGGAGAACGCGTCCAAATTTGCCCTGAAGACGCTCGCAACAGATACCTGGGACCTTCTAAGCAGTGACACAGACGCAAATTGGGAACGAATGATGCCGCATCTGAGCATGGATGGGACATCTCGCATGACGCAGTCACATCAACTGACCATGCTGGACGTGCGCAATACTCCGGCAGCATGTGTTACAACCACACTAGCTGCCTTTATCAGAATGTGCCCACGTCTCCAGCGTCTTGGTATCGGCGTGCGACCTCTTCATCTTGATGCCTCAAGAAAGGGGCTTGTCGATGTGCTTGCATCAGCGCCACGCGGGCTTCATGCCCTCTCCATCAGCTGCTATGGGTTCCCACACGCCGAAACGATGTCTGAACTGGCGCCACGCATATGCACCGTCATGGCAGCCGGGGCTCTCGCGCGACTACGCTTGCTGACTCTCGAAACGGGTACGGCGCACCCTGAACCTAGACACCTCCTCAAACGGGACGAGGTTCCAAAATTTCTGAAGGCACGAAGAATCATAGTCATTTCGCGCTTGTACATTGAAGCACCAAGCCTTGCATGACGGGACAGGCAGAGTTCATCTTACCGGCATCAGCCAGCACTATATGAAGTACCAAGTCCTTTTTTTCTTCATGTAATCGTGGCGTCCTCTGCTCGTTCTCGTCCGGCTGTTGCGACTATGTCCGTATATAGAATGTGGCACGTCCGATATGAGCCTTGTGCGGCCGCACTAATTCCGTGCTGATGTTTGCGCTCTGACACTGCCCGCCATCACGCCAGCTTTATCTGCGCACACATCTACATGCAGCCCTCTTCACGACCTCTCGACATTTCTGTCGAATCCGCAGTGGTCCTTGATGCGTACCGTACTACCCTGAAAGGTTGTCGTGGGGTGGCAGAAAGTGTCCATTCGTTGAGGGTCACGCAACGCATCATCGCGACATCGCTGACCGCGTTGGAGTTGGAAGTCACTAACCTCCTCATGATGTGCTCACATTTGCGTTACCTCGAAATCAAGGGAGTCAGGGAGGAGGTGTTGAGCGCCCTTGTTCAGTGCCTGACGCGCTCGCAGAGTGCGTTAAGTGTGTCCGCTGAACAGCAATTTTGGAGCCGGATCGTTCAATTCTGCATGAATAAATCGCACCTTCATCTCTCTACTCGCTCAATGACGCCACGATTACTTGACATCGAGTTTATCGGTCGCAACTCGGCGCTCGCGAGTTCAGATCCAAACCAAGAAACCCGTCCCTCGATGCTCGTCCGCCTGACAGAGGCAGGGAAGAATCCACTTGCCGGAATATTGAGGACGGGATCTTCTCAATTGGAACTCAAAGCCATTGTGCCACATATGTGGATGCTGGATGGTGCCGAAGCAGACAGGTATTGGACAACCATCATTGGCGATCTACGTACGACACAGCTCGAGCACCTGACAACGCTCGATGTACGTGCATCTGCGGCTGCAGTATTCACAGAGTCCTTGGCATCCTTGATCAAGATTTGTCCCAAGCTCGAGCGTCTCGCCGTCGGCGCGCGGCCGCTCCAACACGACACAGTCACAGACCCTGAAGTTGAGGAGGGACTCTATGCCATTCTCATGGCCACGCCTATATCTCTGCACGCGCTTCTCGTCAACTGTTATGGGTTTTCACATGGCGAAACCATGCAAGGCCTCACGCCGCTCCTGAAGAAGGTGATCAGCGCTGGCGCCCTACGGTACTTGCGTAAACTCATCCTAGAAGCATCCGCTGGACTTATAGACGTCCCAAAGCTTCTTGATATGGAATCCGTGCCACCGTTTCTGCGAACGCAGCGCATTAGTGTCATCTCGCGTCTGTCACGCGTTCCTCCGCTTGGAATCGAGTAGCTAATCGCTCACTGTACCAAATATAACTGACAGAAGCAGGTGCACAGCAGTTACGAAAATTGCCCGCGCAGAACAGGGTTTCGGCAAGGGTCGTGGCAGCTCGGGTCAGCTATATCCTAGCCATGCGGAAACCTCGTGTACATTAGATGAGCGCCGACCTAGCACGTGCCTATCACATGCAGGCACCCGCTGCACCTCTGCCTCCCGTTTCGCAAACGACCACCTTGCGCTCTAAATTTATTCGCGGGGTAAGAATCCTCACGCCCCGGCCATCTTTCTCATCGACTCAGTAGTATCATACAGCAGGCTGAGCGAAAACAGTCGACATGGGCTGCTGTTCCAGTACCCCGACAGGGGATGAAACTCACGATAAGCAAGAGCATAATTCGAACGCATCTCCCTCTCCTAAGGTGAGCAAAGAGTGGCATCCCGAAACCTTGTGCTGATCCGTATAGAGTCCAGCCACCACGAGCACGGAACAGCGCCCCGGGAACGTTCATCCCATGAGCGACAATAACAGAGAGGAGGAAAGACGGCAAGCTGAAGAGGCGGCGAAGAAGGCGGCAGCAGCGAAGTTGGCAAAACAGGAGGCAGCAGCAGCGAAGAAGGCGGAAGAGGACGCAGCAGCAGCGAAAGCGGTGGAGGAGGAGGCGGCGAAGAAGGCGGCGGCTGCGAAAGCAGCAGCAGCGAAGGTGGCCGAAGAGCAGGCAGCAGCAGCCAAGGCAGCAGCAGCGAAGAAGGCGGAAAGGGACGCAGCAGCAGCGAAAGCAGCAGCGGCGAAGGTGGCGGAGGAGGATGCAGCAGCAACCAAGGCAGCAGCAGCAAAGCAGGCGGAGGAGGAGGTAGCTGCAGCGAAGAAGGCGGAACAGGACGCAGCAGCGAAGAAGGCGGTAGCAGCGAAGAAGGCTGAAGACGAGGCAGCAGCAGCGAAGAAGGCTGAACAGGACGCGGCAGCAGCCAAGGCAGCAGCAGCGAAGAAGGCGGAGGAGGAGGCAGCAGCAGCCAAGGCAGCAGCAGCGAAGAAGGTTGAACAGGACGCGGCAGCAGCCAAGGCAGCAGCAGCGAAGAAGGCGGAGGAGGAGGCAGCAGCAGCAGCAGCAGCCAAGGCAGCAGTGGCGAAGAAGGCGGAGGAGGCAGCAGCAGCCAATGCAGCAGCGAAGAAGGCGGAACAGGACGCAGCAGCAGCCAAGGTGGCAGCAGCGAAGAAGGCGGAGGAGGAGGCAGCAGCGAAGAAGGCGGAACAAGACGCAGCAGCAGCGAAGGCGGTAGCAGCGAAGAAGGCTGAAGACGAGGCAGCAGCGGCGAAGGCAGCAGCAGCGAACCAGGTAGAACAGGACGCAGCCGCAGCGAAAGCAGCAGCAGCGAAGCAGGCGGAAGAGGAGGAGGCGGTGAAGAAGGCGGCAGCAGCGAAAGCGGTCGAGGAAGAGGAGGCGGCGAACGAGGTGGCAGCAGCAAACGAGGCGGCAGCAGCAAACGAGGCGGCAGCAGCGAATGCGGTTCAGGAGGAGGAGGTGGCGAAGGCGGCGGCAGCAGCGAAGGTGGTGGAGAAGAAGAAGGCGGCGAAGGCGGCGGCAGCAGCAAAGAAGGCGGCGGCGGCGAAGGAGGCAGCAGCAGCGAAGGAGGCAGCAGCAGCGAAGGAGACGGCGAGGAGACTTGCGGAAAGTGAGTACGCAGACAATGCGCATGACAACAATTCACTCATCTACCCCCTCATAGCTGCGCAGTCATCCAAGCCGAATAAATCAAGAAAGACTGGAAAAAACGGGAGATCAAACCCCCGCCGTTGACGCATGTAGATTATGGGTGATGTACATTTGTCCTGTCTCAGGCTACAGCAGCTACTCACTGAACCGCAAAATCATGATATATTGCCAGTGTGAGTGTCTTAAGTGTGTGATGCATTGAGCTATATCCCCGCTGTAGCTCAGATGTGGGCTCAGCCGGCTGAGAGAGAAGAAAGCTGCGACAACCTCTGCGCGCCTGATGCAGGTGCTTGGGAGGACAATGGCGCGACCACGGCGTCAACACTTGAGCTGGAGGTAGTGGGACGGACGACATCAGGGTTAGCCCGAGGCGAAGAGCCCATACGGGATCCGGAAACCCCGTGTCCAATTGATGAGCGCCGAACGTGGCACGTGCATGTCACATGCAAACACCCCGCTGCACCCTCTCTGCCTCAAATTTATTCGCGGGGTAACAAAATCCCCCACGCCCCGGTCGTCCGTCTCATCGACTCAGTGGTATCACATAGACGAGGCGTCATGGGCTGCTGTCTCAGTACCTCCGCAGGGGATGACAATCACGACATGCAAGAGCGTAACTCGAACGCGTCTCTCGCTTCTAAAGTGAGCACAGAGCGTCGTCCCAACATTATGTGCTGATATCCGTGTAGGTTTCAGTCACCGCGAGCCCGGGTCAGCCCACCGCCAACCTCCCGCATTGCAAGACCGACGACATCATCGATGAGAAAGGCCGACAAGCTGAACGTCGGTCACTTGCCCTCAAGCGCTGGAAGGCTGCTGTCAACGTGGCTCGCGCTGCTAGACGCTTTGTCGAGGCGGGCGCAGCAGGCGCAGCAGCGAGGGTCGAAGCTGAGCGACACCAGGCAGAGCTGCAGCACGCGGCGGAACAGCTTGCGCGTAAACGCTGGAAGTGCTACATCAACACTGTTTGTGCTGTCCTAAGGTTCAGCGAGCAGGGCGCGATAGCTGCGGCGAGGGCCCAACAGGCGCAAAAGGACGCGGAGGAACGTCGTGCAGCTGTCTTGCTCGCCCGGAAGCGTTGGAAGACGACCACCATCACCGTACGCGCTGTCAACCGATTCGTCAAGCATGGAGCCGCAGCAGCCGCAGCGAGAGCCGAACGGGCGCGAAAGGACGCGGAGGAATGTCGTGCGGCTGCCCTCCTCGCCCGGAAGCGTTGGAAGACGGCCACCATCACCGTATGCGCCGCGACACGATTCATAGAGCATGGAGCCGCAGCAGCCGCAGCGAGAGCCGAACGGGCGCGAAAGGACGCGGAGGAACGTCGTGCGGCTGTCCTGCTTGCCCGGAAGCGTTGGCAGACGGCTATTATCACCGCACGCGCTGTCCACCTATTCAGTGAGCATGGCGCAGCCAGGGCAAAGGCGAGAACCGCGCGAGAGAGAATCGACGCGGAGAAGCGCCATGCAGCTGCTCTGCTCGCGCGAAAACGCTGGCGGACTGCCATATGCGCCATACGCGCTGTCAAACGCTTCCGTCAACACGGCGCTGAGGCGGCAGTGGCGCGGGCGCAGGCGGCGTTAGTGGCGGCGGCCGTGGCGAAGGCGGAGGCCGTGGCGAAGGCAGAGGCCGTGGCGAAGGCAGAGGCCGTGGCGAAGGCGGAGGTAGAGGCGAAAGCGGAGGCAGAGGCCGTGGCGAAGGCGGAGGCCGTGGCGAAGGCAGAGGCAGGGGCGGCGAGGAAACGCGACGAAAGTGAGTGCTGCAGACAATGTGCATGACAACAATCCACTCATCTGCCCCTCTTATAGTTTCGCAGCCATCTGAGAAAACGGCCGCGGTGGATAATCGGAACGCAAAGAAAGCGAAAAAGTCTGGTAGAAATAAGAAATCAAACAACCGCCGTTGACCGCATGTAGTGCACCAGATGTTGTACACCGATTGTTTCTTACCTTTTCACATGGTACAGTGAATGTAGTCATCCCAGATACTCGATTAATAGCAAAATTCTGCATAATGCCGGTGTGAGTATCTTCGGTGTGATGCATTGAGCTATCCCTCTGCTGAAGCTCCAGAGTGAAATTTATGATGACCCAGCGTCTGTAACCGGATGAGTGGCTAGGACTGAGAGCTGAACCGAACCTTGCGGGCTCGAGACGACCACGCCACTTGCGTCCACCTTGACACACGAACAGTAGCGGCGATGGAACAAGAAGACGGTTGGGGTCGATGGCTTCTTCAAAGTCCCGTTTGACTGAGTGCCCGCTCGCTCGCTTGCTCAAATGTGGGCTCAGCAGGCTGAGAGAACAAAGCTGCGATAACCTCTGCGCCTGATGCAAGTGTTTGGGACAATTGTTGGCGCGACCACGGCGTCAACACTTGAGCTGGAGGTAGTGAAGGGGATCCTGGACCGACTGTGCCAGTGTAGTCCGAGCGAAGAACATAACGGGCGCGTCGTGTTGTTCTCTGACATGGGATCCGGATGACGGTCGTTCGGGAAGATAAGGAGCCGGGGGCTGATGTCATGATGTCGCGTGGAACGAGGCACCGGGCACAGGGCACAGCGATGTATGGCAAGCACAAACAAGTGGAAAGTCAACGCGGAGGTCGAGTGAAGTGCGTGAGCACATGCGTGAGAATATGCATCTGGTGGGCCGGGCTGCGTTTGGCGGGCTGCTACTGGTGTTCGTCGTTGCATTTAGGCTCAGGCTCGGCGCCTCTCTTTCAGCGGGCATATATTGCTTGATTGGGGAGTCCGAGTGGTTTTCTCACCATCATCCTCCGAAAAAGCCACCGTTTTCGGCATTTCGTCCGGCGAAATCCGTCAGCACACATGAGCGTGACTCCGGGGAGAACATGCACTCACGCTCTGAGTAGGACTCTATTATTCAGCCCGCTGTCTAGCTGGCAGATCATGTAATGAACTCTTCCTCCGACTTCCTGGATTCGATCTTCCCTCTCCTACTCGTAAATACGCCTCATCTCTGCGTATATCGTCATCAACGCCACCCCTGTCCCTTCTCCCTGTGATACTCCACTGCACACTCTCAGCTGGACTGAAATATCGACAAAATTCAACAAGGAGGCGTGCTCCTCCCCATCTTCAAGAGACCACGAACGCGATCGGTAGGCTCGGGGTTTGTGCCCTACTCGGACTGCGATCGCGCGGGGTTACTCCATTCTGCCGCTTTGGTATCAGATGGTGACGTCTTCTCCTGCTCCCCGAAACTTGGTTGTACACGACGAGCATCGTTAGCTGTCACGTTGGTTCTATAACCGCTTTAGTTTATCTACTCAGAATCGTTGTGCAAATCACTGACCGCGACAAACTCCTGATCTAAACAGCATGACGCTGCTTGCGCGGGCATGGCACGATTCGGTACATTGCGGCCCTGTGTCATCACGCCGTTGCTGCCTTCGGGGAGCGCCTGTGTCAATGAGTGTCGCGGAGGTCCCGTGCTGACTGACGCACGGCTGTCGCGGTCGCAATTGCACTCTGCTTCTTGTCGATCCCGCATGCCACTGCTGCACGTTGTCTATCGGGACCGCCTGCGAGAAGACGTAAATGGTGAAGCCATTTGGCAAGCGAACGAAGATGGACAAGTGGGCGATATTGGTTATATCAATGACGACGGACAATTTCAAAGGGTATGCGAAGTTAAGCGCTTCCTTCGTATTCATGTCGCTGATCCCGGCTCTGCAGCTTTTCAATGCATTCGATGGCGATGAAAACTCTCCTCCGCTTCCGGGGAGATCATTGATCCGCTCTGAGACTCAAGATCATCCTCCATCATGGGGCGCCTCGTTCAGTCAAGACGCCGATGTGGAGGCCGGTGTGTCAACCGAGTACGAGATCTATCCTGGCATATTATGCTCAGCATTGATCGCCGTTTCTCAGGACGATGCTCTCTGCTCAATTTAGATTCTCATTTAGTCGCCGGTCCGAGGCCTTTCTGTCGCCCAAAGGCTCGATGATCAAGACGTGGTTCCCAGCTTCTGGTCGTCTTGCGAAATACCTGATCGCAAACCAGTCAGATATCCGAGAAAAATACTCCGATGATTACGACTTCGACACGCTCATGATCCTTGAAAGAACGTTACACGTCGGAAGCTGGATTCAAGGGGTCGTCCATGCACGAGAGAAGTCCGCATCGGGAAAGCTGCAGCTTGACCCTGTTCAGTCAGTAGGTGCCACCATCGCCGTCCGCTACCAATCTCAGAACCTTCACAACGTACGTCAGACGTTTCTGGTATAACCCACGACTCAAATATGAATGCAGCCCGTTGTCTATGGCCGTAACCGCGACTCGACTGAGAGTGGCCGGGACTGCATCGTGATCAAGGCAGCAAGACTACGCTTCCGTCGCATTCTGAAGGAGTTCTTGTTGAAGGTCCGGGCAAAGAGCGGAGAAAAGCGCTTGGAAGGCGCTGCAAGCCAGCCGTCTACCTCAACATCTAGAAGTAGTCAACACTCAGCCGCTTCCCCCGTCATCTACTTCAGAGATGCCGACCGAATCTCTCAAGCGAGTGATTCCGGCGGAAGACTTTCCATTCCATATCAGCCTCCAGCGTCTGTTATTCGTGGTGCGCAATCCGAGGATGTATCTCCAGGACAAGGTCCGTTGCGCTGCGAGTCATTCCAGCCCTGAAGTACTCACTGAATATCTCCACAGACCTGGCTACTTCCGACGACCTGTTGCTCGGCACTGAGCGCGAACAGGACCGCGACGTTTTCGATATTCTTCTTGATGGTATTCTGGAAGATCACCCAGAGCTCGACGGCGTCATCTTGGAGTGGAATGAGGAGCTTGTTTTCTTACTCAACGATGAGACGGTGAGCATTTATTCTGACTGTCAATACCATCAGGAAAACGTGGAAAGTTGGGGTACCTTGCGTTAGAGCGCTTGTGGGCGGTCATAAGCGGTCAAAGCGGTCAAAAAGCGAGTAGAGCGGTACCTCGAGGGTTCTGCTTTGACCGCTATCACCGCTCATCACCGCTCCTTAGCCGCATGAGCGATGACACGTTTTCCTGATGACTGACTCAATCCTGTGGTGTATTTAGCGTATTCTCAACACACCAGAGGTTCGTCGTCATCGATTTTCTGTTGAACCTTTGAGCTCTCGCGGTGGTGCGTCATCAATATCAACGTGATCGGTAGTCGCTGAAACTTTCAGGCGTCTTTGGAAATGTATTGCTTCTCCAGGGAGACGATTTGGAGGATGTTGCCCAGCGACAGTGGAAGCAGCTTGGTGGGTTCATTCGTGAAAAGATCGCGGCGACCAATTCATGAACTATTGCGGCAGAAACATTGCGCGAAATCTTGCTTCCTATCTATAGTCCTGGCGAATATGCGGACCCGCCAGATCCTTGCTCAGACGGGACGCGGGTAGATATTCTATCTGCAATTCTTGAATGGGCAAATCATGCATCTACTCCGCGCGTATTCTGGCTTGCGGGTCCAGCAGGATCCGGTCAGTACCACGGCGCCCACTTCCATATCAACCTGCTGAAACCACGCTTCCAGGGAAGTCCGCCATTGCCCGCTCAGTCTCAGAGCAACTCAAGTCGGCTGGGCTGATCGTATTGCCCTTCTTCTTCTCGCGCGCGACCAGAACCCACAGTACAGCTTTGGCTGTCCCTGCTTCTCTCGCGTACCATTTGGCCGCAGTCGACCTGACTGCTCGCCAGCACATCCTTCAATTAGTGAACGATGAACCGGAAATCATACTTTCATCTTTAGCGGACCAGCTGAAGCGACTCGTATTTGACCCGCTCGTATCGGCGGTCCAATCTGACACGTACGATGCGAAACAGATCGTATTTCTTCTGGACGACGTGGATGGTACTGTCAACGACGATATCACGGACCTATTGGCCGAGCTGTTCCTCGCTCTTTTCGGATGGCAAAACCGGGTGAAGCTGTTCATTACCGGTCGCAACGACACCAGTATGCAAGCGACGCTCACAACCCTATTCGAAACTGAGAGCATCAGCCTGGACCAGCTGCACATATTTTCTTTGCTGGAGGTCGACGATGCAACCGTCCGCCACGATATGGAATTATTCGTGCAGGCTCAATGGGATTTGCACTCGCGTAAACTAGATCCGGCTGTACTAGAATCACCCAAACGGCTGCTCGCGCGGCTCATTGACCAATGCGGTCATACCTTCGAGCTCGCCGCCGTTCTAATCCGCTGGGGTATAGCTGAACTTACCACCCCGGACGATGGGATCAACGAGCGCCGTCTCAATGATATGATAGTCGCATGGGAAACGACACACTACAACTCTGCCATAACCGGCTCGCTTTATCACGCATTGGATCGCCTGTACTATATCATCCTTCACAGAGTGATCACTAGCGGTGGCCACGAAGATACCACGAGAGGGGACCTCGACGATCGAACAGGCGGCAGTGAACCTGAAGATACAACCAAGAAGCAGCTGAAAAGCGTCATAGCTCTGCTCGCCCTCAGAACTCAACCTTTGAGCACCGAGATGATTGCCGAAATCACCGCAGTACCGTTTGACAAGCTCGTGGTGCTCTTACGAGGGATGTCAAGTGTCTTGCGCCTACCCGATGCCGGTCTCAGCGATTTTCCAGTGGAAGCGATACTCCAGGTCATTGAGCCATACAACAGCTCCTTCCTTGATTTCGTTATTGATGGAGTGCGGAGCGGCCAAGAGGACTTTCACATCCGTCTGGACGACTACACCGGCAAGTGTGCCGCCATGGTGCTCAACGTTATTTGCCGTCCGCAAACTCAACACATTTCTCGTGCCATTGAGTACTCTGCCTCGTCGTGGCAACAATACCTCCTGACTGGACTATCGGGCATCGACTACGACGGGACGCTTTCCCAGCTTCAGCTGTTGCAGAACTACACGCACTGGCGCTCTGAAGCTGTCAAGAGCTTTAGCAAAATAAGACCTGATCACCTCAAAATATTAGCAAGCACGTGCAGTGGCCTGCTGAAAAGAGCCAACCGCGACCTGTTTCAGATGGTTTTAGAAGCTCTGCGCGAAGCAAGTGAGACTCGGCATGGTCGAGGACGTCGCATCATTGGTGTTGCATATGCTGCCACAATCATTGCATTAGCCTTCCCTAAGCGGGGCATCGCGAATGAGTCTTTCACAAACTTCATCAGGTGTGTTCACACCGTTTAATCCGGAGAGAAGCTGATAATCGCACCTCAGCGTTTTCAAGTCTGTTGAAAAGGATGCACAATCGAGCCCGGATGCGCCACTCGTACCAACCGAGCCGGAGGAGCAGCTTCTCAAGAAGGCTGAAGAGTTGACAGATCATCAGGCGCGTTCTGAGCTCAAATGCAGTTTCAGATCGCTGACGATTGTTTATAGATACCGAGGGATATAGCTCTTCTATACCTCAATACGCTTGAAATCTGTGTGCAAAATGAGTCGCGGTTGAGCGCCGCTAGAAGCAGCAAGATGAGGGGTGCTCACAGCTCCAATCCGACGGGTCGTGCGCCACGACGTGCCCGAATGCCGTAGTGAGGCAATACCTCTAACGGCCATCCGCGGCCTTGCGCGCGCAGGCGGATTGCGTAGGTAGACAACGTACAGCCGCTTCCCAGCCGTGCCGACTTTTGTACGGTAGGAACTAGTTATTTACGTCGTGTCTAAAAGTCACAAGGCAGTTAGAATACTCATGATGACATGTTTTCTTGAGCATGCATCGGACGTAGAAAGGTGAAGGGATGAACGGACGGGTCGAGTTTTCCATCGTCTTCACTGAAGTCAACCAAACGGTGTGTGGTTACATTCTCGCAAGTCTGCACAATGTGTCGCCGTCGATCTGTGCTAGAGCTAAAACTATCATCCCGCCTCACATACAAGGCAGGACATGCGTCGCATGCAACTGGTCGCTATGCATCTGCATCTGAGTAACATCAAACCGCTTGAGCCAAACATCGAGCTGAGTGAGCCCGAAATTGTACCCTCTGACTTTCCCATGAGTTTGGCTTGAGGGACGATATCTATTAGTCTATGCTTGACATCTGACGTCTGAAGGACTTGCTCGTAATAGCAATGATACGTGCTACACGGCTAGCCTCAGAGACTTGAGTGCCTCCCTGTGCTTCGAGTCGTGTGGTCTTGAACATAAGCAGGTAGTAAGTACCTTGAATACCAGATGAGCATCAGGCCGCGATGATGTAAATATACCGTTACCGCTCATGGCCATATGTATGGAGTCAAGTCCAAGTGATGCTTTTGCTTTGCATATATGTGTGTCTGTTCTTTCCGCCGCGACAGCGTCGTGTCGGAGACGGGAACGGTGGTTGGCTCGGGCGTCAGGCGTCGGTGGCAGTCAGGGCACACTCGACCTCAACTTAGGCGGATAAGTCGCTGTCTATCTGCAGACCAGGCTCAAAACGCGGTTTCGGCCGGAGCCTCGACATGGTCAAAAGGAGATAGCTGCGACGTCCGCTGCGGTTACTTCTGAGAACGACGTCTCGCCTGTGGTGCGATAGCTGGAACTGAACCTGGAGGCGTTGAAGAGGTTCCTGAGCGCGGGGCAGATGAAAATAGTTCTAGCGGGAAAAAATAGGCGCACCTGGTAGTTTTCGCCTTCACCGCCTGCATGTACGCGTCAGTAGCGTCATACCCATAGGCACAAGAGAACATACCATTGTCATCACCTTCCCGGTCAGCCTCGACATCACGGCCCTCACGCACAAACGCATCAACGCTCAGGTCCCTACTAATGATCTCCTCAGCCGATATGCTGAGGACTATTGCTCGGGTCTGGGCGAGCGAACAGCGTTGAAATGGCGGATTGGGTTGGGGTTGGGGTTGATCGAGTGGACCGAGGATACGAAGTCCATGTTCGTGCGGCTGCTCGGTGCCGGGAATGCTGCGGGTGGAGTACATGGGAGAGCCGGCAACGCGGATTCGGCATGTGGTCGCTGGCGTCGGGCAATATCGACATCGCGCGAGTGGCGCTGTCGGCGCGCGGCTACGGAATGAGCACAGCGTGGAGTGGCGCACGGGGCACAGCTGGAGATGCCAAGGGGAGCGCGAGTGGGAGGCGACGTCGAAAAGTCTCGTTCGGCATGGGACCGGCGTGACCGCACGTCGGTCACAGCCGCGCTCTATCGCCTTGATCAGGACGTCGGTCCCCTTGACTTTTGCACTCGGGCGCCAACCTCTTCAAATTCATACACGTGCCTGTGCCTGCACTTTACCGCCACATTTGGTCTTCCCGTCCATCTCGCGTGACGGTCTGGCGAAATGATGCCGACATCCTCACCTCGGCTCTCCCAGGTTCATACAAGTGTATTCTCACGTCCACCGGATCGGCAGGCGTGATGTGGCCAAGTTAATAGCCGACGTTATAGGGCTTTAGCATGCTCCGACCACGAGGCTCCACCAGGGCATCGCCCTTGTGGCGTGCAACGAGGCATTCGGCAAGTGCCCTACCTGCACTTACACTCTCCCTCCTGCCCTCGGTCAGCTGTACCCAGCATATCCCTCCCACTCTGCGCTGCCATGGGCTACCCTATGCCGTGCCAATCGAACGGCCAAACCCTCGGTACGAGACTCCTCTCGATACGCACCGTCGCCCGAGCCAATCAATCCCGCTACAGATAGCATTCCTTCGTCGCGCGCTTCAAAGCGACTTCCTGTTGGATCTAGAAGAAGCATGTCAATGTCAATGTTCCTATGGTCCAACTCTGCGAGTACGACGCTTGTGTCACAAGACCGAGTGCCGCAACCGCAACATCTTCACTCGGGTATTTCTGATCGCACACGGGACTCTCAATCCGAAACCCCGATCCGTCGTGAGTAGACTTCATGTTGATTTCGTGCGTGGCGGCTTACGCCCGTCCTTACTATTCAGGTGCACAATCGGGCATCCCTGGCCAGACGGATGACACAAGTAGCGTCAGCGCGCCATTACGTCCAATGCCAGCACGTCTGAGATTGTCAAATTCCGCTCAACCAGCTGTGCCGGAAGAACGTTCATCTGTTTTCTCTGTGGCCCTGCTGCCTGAACGAGATACCACTCGTACAACTCGACTCTCGAAGACGGCCACAGAACCATCCCATGCTGTTTTCATACATCCGATCGCCGCGACCGCACCTTCATTATCGACGAAGAGGACGAACGGAGAAATGTCTCCTCGGAAACGACGGGTCCCCCCTCCACCCGTGCCAATACCCGTTCCAGGCTCAATTTCGATCCCGCTCGAGCGTTTCGTTGCACACGACCGTGTACAAACGCCACAACCGGCTTGGCTGTCTCTTCACAGCCCTCGCCGTGCGTCATATAGTTAAAGTTCCGAGGTCGTGGCAGAAACCTCCCATTCGACCTCGATGCTCCGCTATGCTATCTAGAGCCGCCATCTCTTTTTATTCAACGATTAGAACACCTAAATGAATAAACGCACTAGCTGTAAAAGGGAACGACGTATATGTTTTCATGAATAGCAATATTTCAGTCCAATCCCAGAGGTGGGCTCGTCACGATCCTAGAAGCGACTACGACTCTTCTTTCGCGCAAAAATTGCGGCACCTCCATCCTTTGCAGCAAGTGCGAGCTACTTCGCGTCGATCCGGATTCAAGTATGAGTTTGCGCAATTGCCAGAGTGCGCCGGTGGCGACGAGACGCTCCAAGAACGGCCCGAGGCCCACCATAGTTTCGCCATGCTTGAATCCGTAGCAGTTCACAAGCAGCACGCGCAAAGTCCGTGGCGCGGCCGCCAGCACCGCAAAGATTCGTTGCTCGGTCTCGGGATCGCTCGCTCGATCGTGTTGGAGTGGGCGAGATCCAATAGCAAGGCACCGCAGCCGCGGACAGATCGAGACTATCGATGCCAGTGTTTCGGTGTACGCTACGGCCGGGGCGGCACGTACGTCGAGCGTCGTCAGATGTTTGAGCTGATGCTGATATATCCCGGCTTTGACAAGGCGATCGACGAGTGTCTGCCAGAACTCGGAAATATCGCGTCCATCGAGAGCCCACATGTATAACGCAATCGAGCGGAGCGCGTAGTTCTGGCTACCACACATGACGGTTGCTGTCGTCGTCTCGGTGCACGTGTCGTGCCAGCTGACTAGGAGTGGCGTCCGGTGTGCTATAGGCTCCGTTGCTGGCCGTGCATGTCCATCGCATGCGATGATTTCGAACGCCCTTAATGCTTCGGTGTGTGTTGTGACCTGATTTCCCGATCGAGAGCAGATCCAGTGCAAGATATAGCCCGATAGGGGTATGTCCCTTTCGGTAACATTCTTCGACAGGGAGGACTCGTTCAGACTGCTGGTCAAGTCCCGAATGAAATCCTGGTCAACGTTAAATAGCGTCACTGAGCGAGCATTTGACCAGACAGACAGTGATTTGCATAAAGCCGACTCAAATCTGTCGTCCGGTGAGCCGCCGGAGATTGCGTACTCAACGCCGACCGAACGGATTGTTGTTGCAGCCCCGGTGTGCTCAGGCAGTTCGAGTATCGCAAGTAGCTCATCCACATGTGAGATCGAAAGGTGAACGGGAGGAGGGGTGCCCAAGAACCGGTCCATGACGTGTATGACCAGCCAAGCTTGTTGTTACGAGGTCAAGAAGCGTCCGGCAAGCAGCGATTATCCGACACCGCAGATCATCAAATCTAACAATGCATAACCTTTTGACGCATGCCAAAAAAACAGCAGCTGAGAGGGAGGGGATGATCGATTTGTAGTCCGTCTTCTAACTGTGGTACTGATATATGCACATTTAACTGGTCAGGAATGTGCTGCCCGATTGCCCGAATTTAACGCACGTGCCCTAACTATGCAAAGAAATTAGACGCGAAGTTGATAAATCAATTTTAGTAGCCGTGTTAGTATGTCCGATAACACCGGTGCTGATATGCAAGCGATGCTCCCGACGGAATCTGTCCTCTCTGACCGTGACGCGATCGCGTGTGACGCCCTCAATATGCACCTCTTCTTGTTATCACCGGCGCCACTCATTGTAACCGTTGAAAACAAAGCATCTCTCGATGATCTGTTCGTATTCCTAGCTGCTTGCCCCGGAGTAGCAGCCGGCGTGAATTCGGTCAACATTCTTGCAGAGATCGACGACTCATCTCAAGACACGATGGAGCTGAAACTATTTCAGCTAATCACGCTGTGCCCAAATGTACTTTCAGTCATTTACGAGAATATCGGAGGCGAGGAGCTGGCTCTTTTACTCGGCCATCTACCTGGGACATTGGATTCGCTGACGGATCGACCATTCTGGAGCCACATCAACGATCTCGCCCGAGCTCGCCCGCATTTCTACCTTCTCTTTGGCACAACCGCGGAGAGAGCGCTGGAGATCGAGTATATCTCCCGCTCCCTCTCGACCGCTCAAAACCCGCCCTTGATCATCTGCAGAGTTCATGATACGGAAGGGCAATCATTCCTAGGCCCGCTCATGACCAGCTCTTCGGCAGTCGAGCTTCGATCTGTAACGTTCAGTTCATGGTTCTTGGAGCGTACTGAGACCGACAAGCTTTGGGCGAGTCTTTCAGGACATGCACCTGTGGATGGAAACCAGCCTACAACAAAGGCACACGACATCGTCACACTTGACCTGCGCGACGTTCCCGCCGTCACATTCACCGGCGCACTAGCCTCGCTTATCCAGCTCTGTCCGCGTCTTCGACATCTTGGCGTCGGAGCCAGACCTCTACAGCACGATGTAGAGACCGATCCAGAGACCGAAGTGGGTCTGGAGGCTAACCTCGTGGCGGCTCCGCGTGCACTTCGCATATTACTCGTAAACTGTTACGGCTTTCCGCATGCGGAGACAATGACTGGCTTGATACCTTTCCTTGAGCGTATCATCACCGCCGGCGCGCTTCGCCATCTGCGTAAACTCATCCTCGAATCTGGCAGTAGAGTACACACGACGCAGCTGCCACGCAGCACAGCTGCACCGGACATCCTGCGCAACAGGAGGATCTCTTTCGTCTCTCGCATTGCCAATATGCCGAGACTTCCCATTGCGTAATTAGCGGCTGATCGCATTGCACACGGAGTGTACGCGAATATATATATATTATGGAACGACAACATTGAGTAGTCGCTGACGACACGTTAATGAGTTCCAATTTCTCAAAATCGACAGCCTGGAGTTTCATGCCCACGTACGTGAATACAGGGCTCATTCAGGCCGATTATATTCCTGGCGTGCAATGCTATCCTCCGTGATGCGCTCATACAAGCCTCGCGCCTTGACGAAGCTCTCGTTGAGAGCGACGAGATCAGCGCGCTTTTGACTGTACGTATCGATGAGATTGATTATTTTTGGTCGTAGCGTTACGCTGGACTTGTACAGCTCTGCAATAGGCCCGTCGCTGGTTAGATTATACCTGACTGGGTCAAAGCTCAGCAGCATGCTGTGCAAAAGTTCTATGTCAGCTGCTTGAGCGAACATAGCGGCCTCTTCCTCGGCAGAGCGCAGCAGGTCCATCGAAGTGGGCTCCGGTAGAGGTTCGACATAGTTTGTAGGAAAGACGCCGCTGCGGGCTCCTAGCCGTCCAAGCCACCAGTCCTTGTATTTGTGGTCAATGACTGTGATGATGTCGCCTTTTACAAAACCAAGCTCGCCATCCTCCGTTGGGGTAAATGTATGGAGGCCGCGCACGCGAACCGGCAGCGGCTCGACATAGTTGGTGGGGAACACGCCAGATCGACCACCGAGCGTTCCCCGCCACCAGTCCTTGAAATCGCGGTTTACTACGGTGATGATAGCACCCTCATGGAATCCCAGTTCACCTTCCTCGGTTGCGTCGAAGTTGTGTGTAGCACGCACGCGCAGCACTCGAGCAACATTGTTCGCCGCTGAGCGACCTATCTCATCGCGCTCGACGAGATCAGTCCCAGGCTGTTGGCTCTTGACGAACGGCATAGCTCGCTGATAGCGTTCCTCCAGCTCCATGTAGCGCAGCTCGAGATCTGCTCTCTTCGAACGCTCTTCTTCTAAGATGCGGCGTGCGCTTTCCTGGCTGAGCGCGAGCTCAGCGGCTTGGTGCTGAGAACGCTCCTCGGCGATTTGGAGGCGCTGAACAAGCCCGTCTTCGAGTTGCACTGATTGGCGTGGAGTCCAGGTCGGAGAGACTATACTGCGATTGGAAGGCGAAGACCACATGGTGTCGAATGAGGCCATACTACGCATGTCGTCGCGATCATTGTCGTCAGACATGAAATCCCTGGGGCTTAAGGACGGGAAACACGACTAGTCTGTAGATAACGAGTCCAGCGACAAGCGGTTTGAGCCTCCCGCGTGTTTCGAGGCAGGTTCAACGCGAAGGGCAATCTGTCACAAGTGAACTGGACGAGGCAGAACGGAGAGGAGGATCCGAGCGCCCTGCCCGGATACGGAAGTATGCCGCTACCCGATCAGGTCAAGCGCTGCTATCCCGGACCGTAACAAAAGTCTTGAAACATACAACTACCAAGATATTTCAATCATATTCCAGGCCTAAGGAGATGCAACTGAACATGAAGAGTCTCCGACATTGCGAACCCTTTAGCCTGCATTTTTGTACTGACTGAAGATATCGCGTGTATTTAAAACGGAGGTCGTTGCGCTTGGAGGGGTTGAAGCTATGAAGGGCGCGTGCAGGGGTTGGTGGGAATGATTCCCGTGCGACCAGATAAAACGAATACAGCGCGACGTCTGAATTCGAACAGGCGAAACGTTTCGAATCAGTCGTATAATGCAACAAATGCGTCAAATTGCAGGCACTGACACGAGGAGCCAACCGCTGTATTCCGGACCGGAATACAGCGGATATTGATGGTCAATTTTGCCCAGTATATGCAACTGAATACTCCATAATATACTTGTGTTCTATTTGGGAAGTATACCACGAGTATATTGGGCCAGAGACAGAGCTGGCCCACTCGGCCGAGTAATCCTCCAATATCTCCGCTTTGAGCTACTCCGGGACTACTCGAGCGAGTAGAAATGGTTTATTCCCAGCTGGAAACACTTGCGCAGTTTCTGGTCATGTGGTACTATAGTATTCCAACCCGACTGCAATGCAGAGTATTTCCCGCCAAATGGTCCCTGAGTATTCCTGACAGGTACACTGAGCCGCATAGTTCCGCTGTATTCCCGCTCGGAATCGAGAATACAGCGGAACTATGCGGCTCAGTGTACCTGTCAGGAACTCAGGGACCATTTGGCGGAAAGGATTCGAATTACCCGACAATAGAATCGCCTCGATGCCGCCGTCGCTGTAGAAGTGTGCTCGCCGTGGCCAGCTCAAAAAGCTCATGGATTTCTTCACCCGTCTTAGTGGAACTCACATAGTGCTGTCCCGCGCCTCACGGCGAGGGCGGTTACCCTGGAAGTTGGGTGACAAAGCACATGAGCCAATTCGAAGGCATTGAACTGCCTATCTTACCTCTTCATAATTGATAGGTCATTCCCAATGCATTGAGCGTGTCAATATCAAAACGAAGGTTCTGACATGACAGTTGCACAATGAGATCAGTACACGTGGTCAAGTCTGTTAGTACGCTTCACAACACGATAACATCAAAGCCAAAGTTTACCTTTCTGGGAATCACGAAGGGGCTCAGCAAAGACAGTGACATTCTAAAGGTTAGATACAAAGACTGTGAAGGTACCTTTAGAATGTCAGATTGATGTGAGATGGGGGGAAGGGGGGCTCCGGCCTGCGACGGAAAGTGCGCGGTGTGTCGATCGGTGCCTCGCGATCGCGGCCTCGCGGAGAGTGCGCTCTCCTGCGCTAGTTCTCCGCGATCTCGATCAGCTTTGGGCTGGATCTGGTTTTGGAGGCCCTGCGCACTCGCCGCTGCTTTGGCAGGGGTTTGGTGCGACGCGTTCGCCTCTCAAACCGGTGCCGGAGACCTTGTGCGTGGGCGGATCGGGAGTCAGAACCCCCCCCCCCGTCCGCCGACGCAAAGAGGGAGTGGTGGGTGGGACGCGAAAGAGCGCGCAGAGACGGAGAGGGCGGCGGAAGAGGAGCGACACGGATCGCTTTGCTTCCGCCGCCTCTATTCCCAGACCTCGCTACGAGCACAATCTACACCCGGCCAATATCATCGGGGCATTGGGGAAACAGAACCACACTTGTTGGATCCACTGCAGGGCATGTCATGCAGCGCTCTTGAAGAGACACATGACGGCATGAACGATCTATCCTTCTCGGCAAACCCGCTAACCTCCCGATTCTGACCAAGTACATCAGGGACACGAACAGATTTGCCATCCGCAGTCACAAGCCATCCCATTCCCAACCCTCATAACAGTCCTAGCACCGCCATTTCGCCCTTCAGACCCGCTACAAAGTTGTTTCCTCACTGCACCCCCTGCTCTCGTCGTTCCACTATCGTGCCCATCTGAGTCCTCCCCGATTCGCCCACACTGCTCGCGGGCATCCAAGACTTCACCCCACTGATCCCCGACCCTTCATGACCGACCCCGTCTAGATCATTCTTTTCGGCCCGTCGCTCCAGTGGCTACATGGGTACCAAAGTACTTACAAAGTCACGATAAAAATGGATCTCTCTGTCTCTCTCTCTCTGTCTCTCTCTCTCACGATCTATTCGACATTGTCAAGCGTGTCGAGATCGTCGATGGCGAAACACATCACAATAGCATCACACCCGCGGTATCGGAGAAAGTTCATCCCTTCGAAGCCCAGCATGTAAAATGTCTCAGATATCAACTGTATAGAAACAGAAATAGACGCCACAAGTGTCCCAGACGCCATTTCGACTGCCTTGACATCGATCTTTGGCGTGCGACTCAGTTCAACTCACTACTGAGAACGAAGGACGTACTGTGACAATGGCGGAGTATGTGTCAAACATTGTGCACACATGAGACTAATGAGTTTGCTGAGCAATCTGATTCGAATAGTGCAAGATTTCTTGAGAACGTACAGTCTCATCGAAAAGGTACCCATGCAGGTATCGCATAATCGTAAAAGTTTTCCACATTGTCCATCTCCAGCTAATCGCATTTGTGTCAGCGAGATTAAGATCATTCGTAGTAGAATGTACGTATAGTTAACGAGCAACTAGCTCGCGGGGCGACAACCGCAGCACCTGGATGTGGAACTGTTCCGATCTGAGAACTCGCAACGGTACTATCTTTCTCAAATCCCCGCTCGCCCAGCTGAGGGGAATCAGGTGAATGTGGTGCACGGACAGAAATTGATGGGGTATCGCTGTTCGCATGTTTCAACTTGGGTCGGTTGACGGTCGAGACAGTGAGCGAGTCACGCTTGGGACCCGGTGGTTGATCACCAGCAGGCTTCCAAGTTCGCGAGGCAGTGGTCGCGTACTTCACCTTCCTCCGTCACTCTGAACACGTGTCCTTCGTGCACCGCGTGGGACGCTCGTGCGCCCTACAGCTTGACAAACATCTAAAAAAAGGTCATAATGTCCAATGACGATGACCGAGACGACTTGCCCAGCTTGACCTCGTTCAAGACCTCTTGGTCTGCCCCGACTAACCGCAGTTTGGTCTCGCCGGACTGGACGCCGCGGCAGTCAGTTTTATTATTATTATTATTATTATTATTATTATTTTATTTTATTTTATTTTTCACACCCGAACGACCTCAGTCCAGCGTGCTTTGATCCACTACAGCTCAAGAAGGGACTGGCTGAAGAGTTGCAGTTCCAACTTGATTCGTGCGCATAGGAACCCTGGAACCGGCGTGCTTCCTAACGTGCGTCTGCACAACAGGCTTCTGGCGACCACTTCTTAGCTCTGTATCCTGCCCCGTACGCGCAGGTGCATACGCGTGCTCATCGAGATGACCGTGAGATAGACAACGCACTTCGAGAAGCGTACTGTGCTCGGATTTTGATTGTTGCTTCCAATCGTTGTCCACCGAGCGCAGTGTCCGAGCTTCCAGGCGACCCTATCATATCAGTGTCTCCGGTGAACTGAGATGCCTGTGCATTTTTGCCTGATCGTCACTTGTATTTGTATCCTCGTTCATCGCGTTACATGATTCTGATTTCTTACTCCACGAGAGCCATGAGAGACGGGCTGTGCTCGGCATGCGACCAGGCTACATTCGCGTACTCGCGCCGTGATGTACTCCACTATTATGCAGCACGCTCCCGGCGGCCATCCGAGTCGCTTGTCCAGAATCAAAATCCCGCATCTCACGCACTTGCGCGTCTATCTAGGGCCGGAGTCCTGGCGTTCTCATGGGATCAATGATGAGCTGCCAAGCTTAACGCCGCTCCTGAGCGTCATCTGCCGCGTGCAATATTCAGGGTTGTATTGCGCTCCCATCCACCATTCGTCGCCATTCCTGTCCGGACAACGGCGACGGAACGGCGCCTCGATCTCGTGAGGGAACGAGCAGGATCTGCTATGAGCGAAGTTTCACACCATATTACAAAGATACCTTTCAGTTGACGTGCAAATCGAGCGGACGGACCAGGCAGGCAAAATGAACGGAAAGGCAGCAGGGTCCCTCGCCGCGCTAGCGCA
Organism: Auriculariales sp. MPI-PUGE-AT-0066; assembly: GCA_020744175.1. Lineage (NCBI taxonomy): Eukaryota > Fungi > Basidiomycota > Agaricomycetes > Auriculariales > Auriculariales sp. MPI-PUGE-AT-0066. The sequence continues at coordinate 61,042 of JAGTJP010000119.1, forward strand.
ACTCTTAGAAGCACGGTCAGTCGGACCCTTGCCTAAACCTGTGGTACTTGCAAGTTGCACGGCCCGTGGATGCACCTTGCCCTTCAGACATCACCTGCAGACATCACCTACGCGCAAACCTTGAACGACAAAGTGCGTACCAGATGTTATATGATGGGCTGATGAGCTGATTGAGGACCGCAGCCAGAATCGTTACTCGAATATGGACGATCCGACCAATCCTTTGACTCTGCCTCTACCGCCTTCACCATCTTCCTCTCCTCGCTCCTTGGCATCAGCCCCCATCGGAACTCCACCTAAATCTGACTTGGGCTCGTCTGTCGGGGCCGCAGGTGGAAGACCACGCGAGCGCGAGGTGCGTACCTGACCGGCGCTTCGACAATTCAATTCTGATACGGCCCCGCCTTACAGCCCAGTCCTGACGGTCGGACCCCACAGTCACCAGGAGAGCATGGTACGCCTAACGGTGCCAAGCTCCCACCGACTATCACAGGCACTGGCGATAAATTACCGCCGCCTCAACCGGATGCCACTATTCAGGCATTGCTTTTAATGATCCGCGATTATGTTGCTGCACACAAGTCCAATATGCCTTCGGTCGTGGATCCACCGGGTGCTGCTGACAGCGCCGCGGAGCAGGAACGTAAAGCACAAGAGGCCGCAGATTTCAAGACAATGTGTCGCTGGGAGGAGACACTGGAGAGTAAGCACATCGAACACACGCATTGCGACGTACTGATCGCAACCACAGAGCGGTATCCTGCGCCTAACCCTGAATTATTCACCGAGTTTGAGAAGAAGTATCCACCTGACGCACACGGCGAGGAGGCCAGTCCGAATGCACGGGTTTGGCGCGTGTACCGCGACCGAGTGACGGAGCTCGACGACGATTTGCTGGAAGGATGGCACAAGACGCTCGACGTGCTCTTGATATTCGTGAGTGTACCTGTCTCTAGCAACATTCACGCTCGGTTGACACGATCAGGTCGGTCTGTTTTCTGCAATCGCCACCGCATTCATCATCGAAGCGTGCGTTCCGAGATTCATTTGAGCCAACCCCACACGCGAACGACTTGATCTGTTGCGCAGGTACAAGGGCCTTCAACCCGACTACGGCGAGATCACTGCCAGAGGCGTTGTCGCCCTTCTCGCTCAGTCTAACACTGCTTTTACTGCACCTCTGCCCATTCCCAGCTTCGATCACGTCGACGCAAGCGCTCGCGCCATATGGATCAACGCCCTATGGTTTGCTAGCCTTACACTCGCACTAATCGATGCTCTACTCTGCATTCTCGTCAAACAATGGCTGGTCGAGTACGCATCGAAGCAGCGTCAGCCCGCAGCATCTGGGCAAACATGGGCGTGGCGTCACTACGCATTTCGACAGGGTTTGGACAAGTGGGGAGTTGGCGTGTTTATATCGTCCCTCTCTGTTATTCTTTACGGCGCGTTGTATCTGTTTCTATTTGGATTGCTGGTTTTCCTCTTCGACCTCGATCGTAGAATGTGCGCGGTCTCGATGGGATTGACCATCCTCATCGGCGGGTTCCATCTGGTTTCGGTTTTTCTACCCCTTTGGTTCGGCGACTGTCCCACGACAACACCCGTGTTGACCCATCTGCGATGGATAGGAGGATTTTTCATGCATTTGGTCAAGCGCTTATGGGTGTATACAATGAGCGCGGCAGGCCGACTAAGACAGCAAACGATGAGGCGTCTTCCTACTCGTTGGTTCCCAGAGAGTGCAAGGGACTCCGTCTCGGCCTCGATCACCGCATTATCATCTGCAGCTTACGTATCATCGAAGGGAAAGAGCCTCTCCGCGACGCACTGGTCATCTCATGGATGCTCAGCAACCTGCCCGCAGACAATGACGTTGCAATCGCAATCGGAGCCATTGGGTCACTTGATCGGGCAGGGTACGATGAGTACAACCGGTCCGCGCAGAACCCGCTCCGGAGCGACTTGGAGCGGCGTTTGCGGGATTTACTCCGTACAAGTGGCCATCGGGACCAGGATATGCGCTATTTGCAGCAATCATCAGTCATGCGCGCACTTCTACTGCTTCGATGGACGTCATCGGACCCAGTATTTTTAGACTCGCCAAAATCACTGTCGGATGTCGCGGTGCACGACATCAGCATACTCTCAGCAATTCTCTGGGAGGTCCTCCACTATAAAAGCCCCCATGACAGATTCTTCCCCGCAGACATACTATGGCGACTGAGCACATGGTATTCCAAGTACCCCACAGGGTCTGCTCCACTGCAAGAGGTCACACGACAGCATTTACTCCTGAACTCGGACCTCGCCATTCAGGGCTCGCCGACACATTGCTCAGATAGTCTTGATGACGACTTCGCGCATGGGCTTCTCAAATTGATTAGTCAAGACTCACTGTCGTCGTCGGCATCCGATGCGGTCTTGCGGCTCTTAGCGTCGACGCGCGACATGACCATTGATGCCGATCGAGAGATTTTTACACAACTGGATGCGTTTGTTGGCCGACTCGCCCCCTCAGACATCAGATTGCCCACAATGCATTGGTCATTCTTCGTTCTCATCACCGTCGGCACCGTCAGATTTCCAAAGTTCCACGACTGCTGCTGGAGTCTTTACACCTCCAGCTTGGAGCGACTCTCAGGTTCCTCCCTGAAGGACCCTTGGCATCTCGATGCGATCGAATTTTGCTTGGCGCCGTTCGCTCTCGACGCTGAAATCCAGCTGGACTGGAAATCGTCGGATATACAAGCCGCGGTCTCTATCCTTGCGCAAGCGGTTTCTAATGCGGAGGACCGACGAAACTTTTGGTCGGAAAAGCTGAACCAACTACTACGTGGTATTCTGAAGTGCCGAAGAAAGATCAACGGTGAAGTTGATGGCTTTGAAGGAGAAATTGGAACAATCCTGTCCAGTCTTTCTGCGCCTATGCATGATGACGTACTCTCGAAATTGGAGACGCATTCCGCCCCTGGCTCATTCATCAGGGATACTGCAGTAAACATCCTATCCCGAGGCCGCTGTGAGGACAGTATCTCAACAGCTGAGCTTCTCAATGTTGACAGGCTCTATAATGACACGTTGCTCACCATGACTCTCGTGGTTGAGCTGGCAATTTTATCTCATGATTCTCTGGCCGGTTTTCGAGCACCCGATGACGATCTGGAGAAGCTCCTCGGCATCCTAGCCGGTGGAGATCGAGGCATTCAGCTGGCTCTGGCTGACACGCACTGCTTCCTCATTACCGCCAGCCATGGTCGCGTGGTATCTCCTCAGTGGTGGGACAACATAAAGACGCAGCTTGAAAATATCACGGAAGAAAGGTGGGGCGCAAGGAGCTACGAGTACCAACATGCAACTCCTCAGGCGCTTGTCGCCGAAATCAATGCCATGTGGCCATGCAAAGAATGTGCGACTATCATTGTCAAGGCTCGACAAATTCTCGATGCCAGGGTAGCCATAGACTCAACTTCTGCCGTGCCCCACAGCGGAGTGGCCGTATCACGCAAGCCGCACGGACATGGAAGTGATGGAGCCGTGGCTGGTGTCGCATCTCCGAAAGGCTGGCGACGCAGGACAGGGCATCTGCTCAAGTGTTTCGGTATCTCGGGGCCCCAACTGTCAGGCGACGACGAGATGCAACTCGGGGCACGCATCGAGACGGTGGAAGAGTGATTAGTGCTCATTATCGCTTGCCAAATTGTACATTTCTCCAAGTGGATGTGCCTCATTAGTGTATTCTCTTTCGTGCTTTGTCTCCTACTATATAATATGTGTGGTGCATTCCACTGGCACCTAGCGCTTTGCTGCAGCACGATGCGTGAGATTGGGTTGAGACTTCTTCAACGATAGTGCAACTCAGATATGTACCCGGGATCACTCGCTACGCCACGGAATATAGACTTATCGGCGGATATTCAATTAAAATCGAGCGGTTTCCAGCTATAATGCGAACGCGGGTATGACCAGAGAGTGGCAGTTGAACGGCAAGAGAATTACGCCGCGTGTTGGATATGCTTGCACCCAAACCTCGTCATCCTCCTCTCCCGCAGGCCGCAGCTCCCCGCGCACCACCTCTTCCTCTCTTCCTCCCTTGCGTGCGGCTACATGTCGTTGATCATTAGTACCGCTTCGCACGGAGCAGACATTCTGGTGTCGCACACAACGGGTCGGGGCGACTTCTCCAACCCATAGAACGCGCTCCAAACGACACGCAACGAACTAGACCAAGTCAAAGACATCATTTTCCACAACTTCGAGCAAATCCTCGGACTTTGCGAGAGGATCAAGTTGCTCATCGATCAGACAGACCATCTGTGCGTATCTCTCTGCATCATTCGTCGCATCTATCTTCTTCGCCTCCTCCCGTTCATCGTTTCTTATTCTAATGTTCCCAATCTGGTTTCTGCTCATCCGCGGCCCTTTTTCTTCAGTTCTGGATGCCTCATGCCTTATTTTATCTCTTGGTCCTACCCGCCCTCGGATGAATGCGCCGCGTCTCTGTGCCGATTGACGTTGCTGTCGATTGCCTTCACCCCTACCTTTGTCGCTCCAATCTTTCTTTTTGCTTACCTTTTGCATCACTCGTCTTTGGCTATAATAGGTTCGCGCTCTGTGTCGCATCATCCCTACGCCCACACTAGTACGCAACCTTTCCTCGTCGGTCATACCCATACTTTGCAGCCCACGCTCGTCCGCCCACATCTTGCTGTCAGGCGTTCGCTTCTTACGTGTTTGCGTGCAAATTCTCCACCGTGCTTCGTGTACTTGTCGAATGCACACCTCGCGTTTGCAACTCGTCGGGGCCGTGTCTTGTTACTTCGGACTGTTGCCAGCTTTAGTCAAATATAGCGACGGGGACGGCGGCAGGCGCAACATGCCCACATCGTCCTTCCCTGCATGCATCTTCGTGCCCGAATTCCCCGGCGAGCTTTGCACACAAACCACGGACCGACTCTCGGGCTGGTTGTACCTGCTCTAGGCTCGGGATTGATCTTGTACATACCTTGGCGATAGCCTCAAGAATGACTATTGTTTTTTTTTTCGTGCAATGAATCGCTCCAAGTTCGGTCGAACTGGAAGGGTGGTCTCCCAAGCGAGACGCGAGAACCGAGCAAGACATGATACGGTTAGTTCGCAGAGGCGGCGACGCCATACTTGATCTCGCGAACGCCGCTAGTAAGGTCTGGACTGATTTGATCTAAAATTGGATCTGTATGCCAGGTGCGCTATGAGTTCTCTTGGTGGCCGTATTATTACGGCAAGTGCTCCTTGTGGCTGGCACCGATGATATGACCGCGGCCAGACGACGCGCGATTCCGTCTGCCAGAACTCGGAAATATCGCGTCCATTGAGAGCCCACATATGTAACACAATGGAGCGAAGCCGTACTTTTGGCTGCCACACATGATAAGTGCTTATTCAGAGATTTAAAGCTGCTCAATTAATTAAATACTGCCGCATTCTACCCAATTCACAGCAACCGCTCTACATCCCCAGAAAGTAACACTTTGGAGGGGCTCAATGTGAAAGTAAAGTCGACTCTTGAGTGTATAATACTATTTTATATCCATCTTGGCATTGTAAGAACACTTTCTGAAGTTTATATGTTTGTTTATTTTGGATGACATCCGAAAGCCAGAAGGATGCGAGTCGAGCAATAGTAAAACTGTACAGAATACGGACTTCCATTACAGCTATGCGGCTTAAATTACAGTCCACGTCGAGCTACATTCAGCATCCCCAAAGTACTGTATGACATTTAGATGACCGTCTCCATCCGATGTTGCCTCCATGATCTGTGCTCTTCGGTACTGCATGAGGAATAAGGCCCGACATATATGACGGCCATGCGAACTCGGCCATGCGAACTCGGAAGCGATGCTCGGGGTTTGGGAAAATATCAACCAATTTGGTGGATGAGACGTATGACCGCACTTAGATGGTAGTTTGCCATAGGAGTGAAGTATTCAGCGGATCACCGGGATACTGCTCTGTATAATGAGAAATTGGTCCCGCGCAGTGTCTGACCGTGTGCAGACAGTCAACGCGTTCCCACCAGAACTTACAACACATAACGGAACTTGCGTATGTGCGACGCGCAACTCACAGTGGAACTAAAAATCGTCGGCATACTGAGCCAAGGAAAATTTGACTAGGAGCTCCCACTTGCGATGCTCAAGCGTGATTGGTGTGGCTAGCTCCAACACTCCTGAATGCACTCAATGTAGTGCTTACACTTTGCTTTGCCGCTGCGGCATTGCCGTGGAGACTGAGTTACGGGGCACATGAGAAGATCCCGGAAGCACTGAACGTAGCACTTCACCTCTTCGCAACATCAGGAAAAAGTACGGGGCTACATAGCGGCCCTCGTTCCTACATAGCCGCCATAGGCCCGTGGGTCTCATCGCGGACATCGCCATGCAAGATATGGTGAGTCTTACTGCCAGGTGGTATGATTCCACACCATTTCTGTCTAATCACAGCTATTACAGTTCTCCGAGGGGCGATTATGGTCGTTTCGGCGACGTCTCGGCAAATTCCAAAAATAGAGTGCTAATAAAGGTAGCCACGGGGCTATGGCGGCTATGGCACTATAGTGGCTATATAGTGCTGTGAGTGCTATGTATTTGGCCGGATTTTTCCTGATGAAGTAACAGGTCGTTCGACCACTCTTTTCCAGCGCTTTGAGCCTTTCTACATCCCAGAGACTGTCAGAATGAGACTATTGTAGGGGCTTATGGCCCTCCACCATGCGAAAGTCCATCGGCTTGACATTAACCGCCACGCTTGTACGAAGACGGACCAGCCGGGCACTAGTACGCGGCGCGCGCCGGCTTTCGCCGGAGTCACGCCTCGCCGCGTGCCAGCTAGCGCACCGACCGCCGCGGGTGAACTCGAGGCCAAATCACGAGTGTATGGCCAGCGGATGGCTGAGTAGACCGAGCAAGCCGCAAGTACCCGAGTATTGGGGCCGATACGGGCAAGGTCGTTGCCACCACGACCGGCCGGATCGTTTCACGACGGATCTCGCCCGACCCGCGCACGCATAGTCGGTAAATCGGCCCCGAGCATACAGCTGGCTCATGCGCGCGAAGGTGCCCCAGCGAGGGCTGCCCTCTGGACGAACGTCTTCCTTCGGTCCGAGGACTCCCCCCCCCTCTCTCGTTCTCGCCTCGAAAGATCGCGCAATCACGAAAGACAAATATGCGGGCAGCATCAGCGTATCAAGATGCGCGGCCGACAGGATCTCTCCGGTTTCGACTCTGGAGGCCGCAAACCCGATTCGTATAGCGACCAATGGGCTCCCCGCGCGCCCGGAACCCGTAAAAATCAACTCTGTAGCCAGAAGCAGTGAAACTAGCAACTAATGTATGTAAGAGTGTTGCAAGTATTGATAGAGAATAATAAGTTACTTTTCCCTCAGTATCGAACATATCGACCGCCCTCGAAAGACAACCGCCTAAGCTCATCTCTTCTTCCTCACGTCCGTGCCTTCGCTCAGCATTCTCGTCAGCCCACAAACTGTCCGCTTAAGTTTATACAGTATATTCGTATCGACGACAGGCGGGTTCAACTTGCTAGACACAGGTGCCGACCTCGCGCACTCCCCCCGATCCGGAAATCTACACTATATTGTCTGCTGACTAATTTGACTCGAAAGATGTGGGACCCGCTCGTAAACGTAAAGGTTGAACAAACATCTGTGCAGGAGGCGCATAACTGCACAGGACTTTCCACCCAAGCTACCAGCTAGTCACAACCATGTCAGCGGCAATGATACAAGTAGACGGATCACACTGTTTGCCACCATACGAAGTGAGTTGCCGCAAACAGCAATGTGGATTGTCTTTTTTGTGTGATGAAAATTGCCGCCGAAGTCGCAATCTACTTCTTGATTGTCTGCTCTAACACAATCGAGAGTGCGCAGGCGCGAGATCTCCGTCACTTCCTTGCTGGAACAGACCAGTAACGATGAAATAATATGTATGGGTCTACACGGAGATCTTCAGATCGTTCCGAATCAGGTCTCACGGTCTGGCCATGGTTTAGACAATGCTCCCAGCGAACAATAGAAGCTGATGTAAAAGGCATTGAGGTTCTCGCTCACCTAGGAGCTAATTTGGTGCTCCTAAGTGCTGCGCTTCTGGTGAAGGGGTGGACGGAGTACGCAGCTTGAATACTGAGCAGTCGACGCTTCATGATCTCAGGCATAGTTCTATTCGCACGTCATCCATATGTCGGTCGCAATAAGATATGTTTCAATTTATTTTGTAAAGCACTATGGGACAGGTCTTTTTGTTCTTCGAAGTTGGTACGCCGCCGAAATCGTCCAGACGTGCATCCGAAGTCGATGCGGAATCTGCTAGCATCAGCACTCGACCATTTTTGAGGTGGCCCGCCGATTCTAGTTTGGAGAAAGCCACAGGAATAGTAGCCGGAGAACGCTGCAGTTGAAGGTCACGATAGCGCATGGTGCCTTCGATTCCCCTTTGTGTGTGTGTGACCTCTGCCGTCTCCTAGTCTCTAGTCCTACGAAAGGTTAATTTTCACCCCACGGGTCACATTATTCTTAATGTAAATGATTGTATCTGTTGGTACATGTTCGGATTGAAATCGAGTTGACTTGACTTTTATATTCTCAACCGCACAGTTCACGAAGGTTGGCAGTGGCCGATCATCGAACATTGCCAAGAAGTTGGCTTTCGGCTGAGCGTCTGGGGGCATCTCGCCAATCGTGGTGGCAAAGTTTACTCGACACCCGACTTACGATTCGCGATAATCCGCTTTAAGCCTCCGATTTCATACGGTGTCCGGACGCTTCCTGATTAGATCAAAACCTGGTGGTACTGTAGTAGCTGCGTGTACCATATAAAAGCGGTATCGGCTGCTGCAATTGCTCAGGCAGAAGCTAAACCCTACCCAACGGCCTTCAGTCATGCAGTTCCTCGCGCGTCTTGCCACCATCGCACTCCTCGCGTTCACCGTTGTCGCGGCGCCGACGCCATCAACTGGCGATGACGCAGGCGTCGACAATTGTGGGTGTTACCTGGGCGAATTTGTGCTTAACCGCTGACATTACTATCTCCAGTTTGCCCTCTCGACGGTGAACTCGTCAACATATCGTGCATCTAAGCGTGTTAGATGGGTGACGGGACCAGTTCACTACGATGTACCCTTCCGTGTGATGTAGTTTTGTTGTAACCAGTTTCTTGATCCGCTGTCTTCAAGTCGCGATGCAAGCAATGAGATCATACCGGCAGTGATCAAGACATGGTTCAAAGCAGCTACAACGTTTTCGCTTACTGAAAAGCAATGATGCTGCAAATTAAGACGGCGAGATGTAGCCAGCGAGAATGCAGGAGCCCGGCTGTGACAACAGTAAACAACAACTTTCTTGCAACAATTGCCGAAAAGTGGTACAATATAGTTAGAAGCAAGCAGTTCCGCCAGCCAGAGTTGTGGCATCGTACACCTCAGAATCTGATTAAAATGTGCCATGGGTAGCAACATCAAACTTGACGATCCGCTGCTTGACCTGTACAATGTCATCGCGCGGCGCCGCAGCATAGCTAGGCGTCTCACCAAGCTATTCAGCAGCTGAGAAGTCTTTCACTTCGTAGGTACTTTAGCTCATTCCGCTGATAGCACGCTTCCAGCTCATTGTAGGGCCGTTCCACGTCCACGCCGCGAGCGCTCTCGTGTCTCTATGTAGAGGTGACACCGAGATCGATTCCACTGCGCACCTCGAGATCCTTGTGACGTTGCTCGAGATCTTTGTCGCGTGAGCGCTCTTACTGAAGAAGCTGGCGCATCCCCTGCTGACTGAGTAGGTGGTCTGAGCGGCGGTATTCTGACAGCGGCGTGGAAGAGACAGGGCACACGTGACCATTGTATCTTCGCGGCGTTCATAAGACAATTCCGAGTTTCCGATCGCGAAGTGTCCAGCTGAGGTAAGTGAGAGCCTGAAGGCGCGGTCCAATCACCTGGAGGCATAGCCTAAGTACGTGATCCTCGCAATTCGCACGATTCTTCCGCGCGAATCCCCTGATGACAGGCGCTCGTCGGCTGTGCCCCTGTGCGCACTCCCTCTCCTTTCGATCGCGTCACGGCTTTTCAGCCACCTGCTCTCTCCTTTTTTCCTTTTGCTCGCGCATATGGCCGTCCGATTTCCGAGATGCGTGAATACCGTATACCCCTCCGGCGGTGGTCCAGAATCTCACCCGAGCTGCCAATAATCTGGATACATCCTGGGTGAGTTGAAGCTTGACTTGTACATGTGCAGCACGTGCTAACTACCTCTTCAGCAGACAGCTTTCGATCCTAAGAGTAGTGGGCGTGTTCCGGTCGTTGCGCGTGAGATCGCATCTGCTATCAGCTGGTCATGCCAGAATGGTAGACTTACTTACCGGCGAGGACCTCTCCCCTGCTGTCCTTGCTACAATCACGGTTGCTCAGTCGTGTGTCTGTTGTCATTTCGCAGTGAGAATGGTCGCTGACTTGTAGTGGTTGTATACAGTATGATGGACGAGTGCTGCCGCCACCTCGACGGTCACAAAAATCGAAGCCAAATACAGAAATTGACGACACTCAGGACCATGAACAGTCTTATGGCCGATTACGCGGCGGGTTTCACTGAAGTCTTAGCTATTCTTCAAATCAAATCCAACTCGTGCAAGCTCATCGACGACCCTAAGACGACCGTGTTCTCCGTGACTGTCGAAGAATACACCCTCAATGTCGTGGGTGCTCGTCATACTGCGCTCGACGCGACGTACGACACCTTCAAGCTAGGGCTCATGGGCCTTGCGAGCATCACCGATGGCATGTTCTGGCCGCTCAAGGCTGCTCCACAAACCGCCATGATGGTCCTGACTCAACTGGAGGTATGACTGTGACACTGTTTGGAATACATTTGACCAATAGTTGGTAGTTCTGGCGGTCTGCGGAGCCAAAGTCGATCAACTTCTGCAATCTATCCAGGCATACATGGACTTGCTTTCAAAGCAGGAGGCAACATCGTCGCAGGAGGACGTCCTCCTGCCCGAGATCCAGAGGTTCTTCGCGTGCGTGGTACTCAATTCATATCCATTCTGCGCTCACCCTGCGAAGTATATTACAAGTCATCTCCGTCCGCTTACGCATCTTTCGCTCGACCGATAAAGTAGTGAAGCTGCTCACAGCGCAACGAATACAGGCAATGGTTACCGACGCAATAGCTCAACTTCAAGCCGCTCGCGAACAGCTAAT